>JAJPUD010005166.1:148163-168414 GCA_023553655.1 Myrmecobius fasciatus
TTTATTTAAGATATAGGAAAAAATGGAAACTTTAAATAATGAAATTATACCTCTTGGTTCTACTGGATCATCATGGAATCTCCTAAAAAATCAACTGCTGTTGATATATCCTCCTCAATTCCCCCTCAATAAAATAATTATTAGGATTATAATTATTCCTATTTGATACTTGGAATTTAGGTAAGGAAGTGTTTAATACATTGTATACATATCATGGAATTAGCAGACAAGGACAAGACAGCAGAAACAATCTATTGAACACCAAGGAAAGCTTTTGTTACTTCTAAGCATAGCTGATTGATCTGCAAAGACAGCATTATATTAGAAGGAACAGAGACTCATTGTATTGGATTAGAAACTGGCTCAAAGTTAGGAAATAGACACCATCAATAAAATGATTAACAGAGTAAAGGACAACTAAAGGAGATGCATCATTAGGGTCAGGTAAATTCACTTTATTAGCTGACCTAAAATAAGTCTTTTTGTCATTGACATTTGCTCTGTATATAATCAAAACTATATGTTAATAAATAATAAATATTGAATAAATGAATGAAAAAAATTAAATACAATGGAAAGTACAAATAACAAAACTTTTAAAATAACATTTTCACATTTGGTTGAAATGTTGTATGGGCATTTATTTTTTATTCAGAAAACAGAATTGTAGCAGAGATGAAATCACTCCAGAAAAAAAAATATATTGTAGGTAGGGTGAACTAATTATCCATAATTGACCATTAAGAACTTGAAAGATAAAGTCTTTCTGAAGCCTCAAGAGTAAAGAAAGAATAAGCATCCAAATTGCCAAAATCACTTCTTGTGTACTAAAGCCTATTTACTGAACAGGAGAAAATCCATAATGAATGGATATAGATGAAGTCTTTGGGTTTCTGGAAACATCATTAACTTTAGTGCAGACAAGGATACACTTAGAGGATTTTTTGCTTTTTCTTGTGAAGTGAATTGAATTCTTTCCCTTATATCTCTTCTATTCCAATCCTAGTGATTTGTTTATACCAATCATGCCCATCTGGGTCATCTTGAACCCCGCCCCCCTTCCTCCATTTAGCTCTTATTTATAGCCTTTTTCTAGATGATCCTAATTTTCACCATCGTTTCAACCCAGTATGTTGACGGGAGATAGAAATGGCAGCTCTGCAATTCTTTCCTTAATCAGTGCTTTGTTTTGCAGTCTCAGTAGAATTCAATGTCACAGATCCATGTTGCACTTAATTTGCCTTCCTCTCTCCTACTGCCAACACCAGCAAATCATCGACTTTATCACTTTGTTTTCTTTTCTCTCTTCCAACCAGGCTTTCTATTTATGAAAGCAGCATATTGTTCGCTTCCTTTCTTTTTATTGCAAAATCATTTTGTGAAAATTTAAAAAGCCATATAAGTATTGTACTTAAGATTAAAGTGCCATAACTCTTAAATTCTCAGTCTTTTTTTTTAAAGAGCTGTTATGCTTGTGAATCAAGAAAAAAGGTATATTAGCAAAATGGAACATGTAAATTGTTTGAGATAGTACAGATTGAAGATGATCAAGTTTCTCTTCTAAGGTCTTCATTTATTTTTCTAGTCTTATTCTAACCTTAGAAAACAAAAGATATCAAATATGTAGACTTAAGTATTATCAACCATTAATAAAGAAATGGGCTCTTCCAATTACTCATCCCTTCTTTATTTCTATGGAACTTCCTATAATTTTGCTTTTTGCTAATGTTCAAACCCTAGTTCCCTTATATAACATTTAACATTTTCATAGTACATTTGACTATCTATTAATTAATCCATGTAGCATTTACAGCAAAATAGGTAAGTAAGGTTACTTCCACTAATAATAGGATATTCTGGATAGAACTCCAAAATTCCTGAGTCCTGGATCTGTCTCAGAGCACAAAAATATCAGTGATTATTCTGAGCCCAGTAAAGCTTTAACCATGTTGTTGAAACCTTATTTAATGCAAGGCTGATGCAAAAAAAAAAGCTTCTATTAAATTTTTAAAGCAGTGAATTGGGTTAAAGATCTATGAATTTCACTGAGGTCATTAAAAATACTGTGGCTAATAACCCCATATATATTTTAGAAAACACTGAATATGTGTACCAGGGGTATGGAATTTATCTTTATTGCCCACTTTAAAGCATCCTTCTATCTTGTTGAATTGTGCAAATCAGATAACCTTATGACCACATGATACAAAGAAAGAAATAGGACTTGTAAAAAGATTTATCATTGTTAATGGAGCTAATCTTTTTAGTGACTAGCATACATTTTTTCTACTCTTTCATATATAACTTCCAGCATCCTTTAGAAATATATATATATATATATATGATAAAATGTATTGTGTAATCCATATTATATATGTAAATAATATATAGGTATATATATGCACATGTGTACACATATCATTCATTTCATATTTCAAAATATAAATGCATAAATACATGCATATGTTATATATACAAATAGATATACATACAAATATATTTATGTATACACATATTTTCACATATATATTATTTGTTTCAGATCAAAAATTCCCTGTGGCTTAAAAAATTTACCTAATTCCAAAGTATTTCTATTTAAAAGTTTAAATAGACATTATGTTTTTTTTATTAACAATAACCACATATACTTGCATATGCAATATATAAGATAAAACTAAATATTTTAATTAATTTTTACATATTAGACTACATACATAAAAATAGTTCTTCGGAGGCTCTACACTTATCCCAATCATGCTAGTAATGTTCAATATTTTAGACTAGTGCTTGTGAATATTTTTTCTATTTTATCAAATCATTATCTTTGTAAGGCAAATTAGAAAATGCCAAAAGTCATATCTGTTGAATAAAAAGACTATTGAAGTATTTAATGTTTTGTGTCCAAAAAAAAATGAGATTATTTTTTAAAATTCAAATAGCAATAAGACTAATTTTCATTTATGCCTCTGAAAATATTTCTAGAGGTAAGTTTAAGGGAGTCATAAAGCTCTTTTGATCAATGGCAGCATTGTTGGAAAACACTGCTTGGGAAAATCCATTCATTTGAACATATAAACTTTGGTATATTTGATTTTTTAAGAGAAATAAAGAAAGAAAGAAGATGCCTTATAGTTATCCTACATATATGAATACAATAAAATTATTATTAATTTTATAGCTCAGATTACTATGGTTTTAATTCACTATAAGTTTACTTATCCCTGTGGGTAATTATGATAATCTATTATTATTATACACAATGCCCTGGTGATTTAATGCACTTAGAAATCTCATACTTTGAATTGACCCCATAGCATGATAAAATCCTGATTACTGCAAAATTTATTAGACATGAAATTAAAGTAGCTTTTTAGGGGGAAAATAGATTTGCTTTGCTGGTCTAAAATATTAATTTATTTTTTAATTCAAAATCATAAACTTTTCTAGCTAAAAGAGTTCTTAGAGATCTCATGATCCAAATCTCTTACCTTGGAAATGAGGCTAATGCCCAGAGATACTAATTAAGTTGCCCAAGTTCAAACAATTTACTTCATATAGTTAGTGACAGAGTAAAGACAGACTGTATTCTATAGATGTTTAGTCTACTTTTTAAAGAATATCAAACCTGCCATTTATGGATTAATTTTTTTCAGTATAGTTGATGCGATCAGTTATTTCATGGCAGACACATACATACATACATACATATATACATAGAGCCTATAGTTACAGCGCCCTTTTCTCTTGCCATCACTTTATCCCTCTTTGGATTTCAGGGATACCCAGTCCACATGAGGATAGCAAAGGTAGAGATAGGTAGAATTATCAGTTGAGAGATTCTTTGCCTTCCCTTCATCCCTCTCCAACTCCCAGAATCCTTTGGGGAGGATGGAACAACATTAAGGTTCACAATAATTGGATGAATTACAATTACAATACTTCTCATGAAACAGAGGGGTGCCATTTGTATCCTTCTACCCTCTCACAATATCCTAAGTTCATCTAAGCCTGATCAACTAAACAGCTGACACAAAATAAGGTCTTTTAGATGATGATTGACCCTGACATTGCATTCTAAGGTCCTCCAGGCCTCTATGTCCTACTCCTATAACCCTACAGTCATTGCCATTTGCTCTATAAATTGCCCCAAAGAGCCCTGAGGTCTTGTCAGCTTTACTACTGATGAATCCTTGGGACTTCCAAGCTTTTATATCCACCTTACAGTTGAATTCTAGCCAATGCTTTGTCTGTCTTACTCAATTTAAGTATAAACTCCTTAAAAGCAGGTTTTATTTTCCTTTAAGTGTTTAATGGTTAGAATATAATGTGTTGAATACATGAATTTTTTCAGCCAATCATTAGCTTTATTTAATATTAGAATGTCTAGTATGTGCATTGCCATTTATGTTTGTTGTTATCATTCTGTCCCATGGAATCTTGTCACAAATCATTCTAAAAATATTTTAGATTCATATACCTACAAACTGTTGATATACTTTTGTCCTGTTAATAATATATTGTTATTATTATTATATTAAAGTATGATAATGGCAATAATAATAAAATATGCCTATTAATATGCTTGTATTTTTATGACAAGTAGCTTAGGAACTTTGGAAGACCTGGGCAATTTCTCAAATTAGATAAAATCCATTTTCACTCTTCTCTTCACTTTTGATATTATGCAATTTTCTATTCGTAAATATCTATCAAAATATAGATATTACATGGATATAAACATGACACACACTATATGCTATAGATAGAAATGATATAACTGCAACTAAATTTATAATTAGGCACATCTGTACAACAAATCTGTAAGTTCAATGTTATTGTTGACCTCATTTTACATATGAGGAAGCTAGGACTAGGAGAAGTTAAATGATTTTGCCTAGCATTAATCAGTCAGTAAACATTTATTCAAAGCCTACTAGAATGTCTGAGGCAAAGTTTCAATTCAGATCTTCCTTTCTCAGTGTCCTTAGTTTGATCCGTCACTAGTTGGAGATTTTTTTTTTCCTAGTGCTGTGGATTATGTTGAGAAGACTTTGTTGTGTGCTAGCATTTAATGTAATTATCATGTTGCAATCTTTGGAAAAGAACTTTTGTAGAATTTTATTATCAATGATGGGTAATTATTTTGTTTGAATGTAAAAAGAATATTTTCTATGACACTGGCAAAAGATCATTGATTTTATGGCAATATTCTCAAGATATTGATGTTTGGTTGTGAAGCTTGGAGTGTCATTGCAACTAAAAGAATTTTACAGTAAGAGAACTTTGAACTTGGAATCAGGAAGGGAGGTTCAAATGTTGTGTCAGACACTGTGTGACCTAGGTAATTCTTTTTTTTTTTCAAATTTCTTCATCTGTAAAATGAAGAGATTGAATTCATGATTTTTAGGATCATGTTTATTTAGAAATAGAAAATTAAATATGGTATCTATCTAATATTGATATCAATCTACTTATAGCTGAATATATAAACACTATTATACTACTATCTATATCTTGATGCATACACATGCAGTACATCTTTTGTAACTAATTGGGATTTTCTTGGCAAAGATTCTAAAGTGGTTTACCATTTTTTTCTCTACCTTATTTTACAGATGAAGAAATTGAGGCACATAGAGCAAACTGACTTGCCCAAGGTCACACAGCTAATATCTCTGCCTGGATTTATATTCAAGTTTTTCTGACTAAGGTCAGCAATCTAACCATTATATACCTAGCTGCCTGAGAAGTAGAGTAGTTTGTGGGAAGTCACCAAGGATAGCTACTTAGCAAGAAGAGATTATGAAAGTTATAATAAAATAGATATATAAGCAGAAGAGGAAGCGAAGTAGGAATGTATTTAAAGCCGTAAATGGGAAATGAATACCTAAGTGATTATGGACTGAAAAGACTGCTGGCTCTAAAGTTGTAGGCCCTGAGTTCAAATTTCACCTATCACACTTAATACTAAAATATCTTTGAAAACTTAGATATTATCTAATTCAATATCAAACTCAGGGGAAAAAGATCTTTGTTGCTTCATATTGGCTTAAAAACATGAATTAATTACTTATTTTGTATTTTTATTTATTTTGTTAAACATTTTCCAAATATATTTTAATATTCTTTCAACAGTACCCATTCTGGAGAATTTTCTCTGGCCTATGGAGTTTGATATAGTTGATCTTCGTCTAGACTTTTTTTTTTTTTAATTGAAAAAGAAATTGAGGCAAAATGTTAAAGTTTCTCCAAGGCTATACATATGGACATATGCTTTTAATTCATCTTCTTACTCCAAAGATCCCTCACATGCTACCTTTTCATTAAGTCCACTTGGTCTGAAGTGAGGTTCATGATTTTTTTATACAATAATTTTTTGTATAAGAATTGCAAGGAAATTTTGTAAACCTCTATTTGTTTTATTGTACTGATATCATGTCTCAAAGTAAACCCAGCATAACTGTAAGATTTAATGACCTTTCCATTGGGGTCAAGGAAAGTCCCTTAAGTTTCTTCATATCTTCAGTTAAGAATGACATAAATATCTGCCACAGACATTTCTGATTTGTCAACTAAGAAATGAAGAGAAGCTATTCAATAGTTTCTCATGGAATATTAGTTTGGGTACTCAGTCAAGTACTAAACTGCCTTTCCAATTTAAGTATATAACTTTTGACTTGTAAGAGAAAGGGGAGGAATGGTTCTCCTATATCTGTTATATATTAATTTACCCTGAAGTTTGATCCCAGTAGCTACATTTTAGGCCATGGCTAGAGAAAAAGCAAAAAATAAGAATAATTAATTAGTCAATTACATTTTTAAATGTTTGATACCATTTTCAAAATTTTTTATTTCCAAATTCTCTTCCTTTCATTCCTCTCTCAACTACTGAGAAGGCAAATGATATATCAATTATATATGTGAAGTCATTCTAACATAAATTCACAGTAGCCATGAAAACAAAAATCTAATCTGACATTGCTTAGATTCCCCAACAAGACAAAAAATAGTTTATATAAAACATTTATAAGCCTACCTCATTACTCCTTCCCCATTACACTAATATTCATTTGGTTGTTTCTTACTTCAGCAGGATCCTTTCAGACTTCAACAATTTGACCTGTAATATCCTGAAGTCAGCAGAATACACTAGATATGCTCTGTTAAATTTCACATGAGTAGAGCATGGTGAGACAGCAAAATGAAATTACATTATTTGACACATTATTTTGACATCTTAATTAGTTTGGAGGTTATTTGGGAACTCTATGAGCATAAATTCAATATGTTAAAAATAATTGAAATTTTTTAACCTTTTTGCTCTTATTAATGAGTTTAATACTCAGGAGTAGTGACAATCTGAGAGTCTGGAAGACAGAGTTAATCCTCTATCTCTGTCGCAAACAAATGTGGCATAAAGAAAACCCAGAGACTATTCCCTTAATATCCCTACACCTGAATTAAGACATACTTCCTTAATATCTGACAATATCTACATGTTAGCTTTTCAAAGCACACTGTGACACGATCACTGATACTGTATAATATTCTAAAATAAAACCATCTTGTTTTAAAATGAGTAAACTGAGGCCCAGAGAGATAAAGGAGTTAAAATTACACAGCTAATTAATGGCACACTTAGGTCTTGTGTGCATGGCTACTAGATTCTAATCTTGGTCACAAGATTTATTTTTTTGAGTTGGAAAACACTTTAGAAGTAAAGGTGCAACAGATAATAGGAAATTCTTAAGATCAAATGAAATAGCATTTCTGTATAACATCTATGGCATTCTACTCTTGGAAAGTTCTCCAAGAATTAAAAGTTGTATATAAAGGTATTGTATAATGGACCTTCAAGAGATCACTGCCAGGTTTGAGAGTATGAAACAAACCTTTTTCATCTGTTTTCTCCCTGGTACCTATTGTAGTACTTTGTGATAGAAGAGAAGTGTTAAATAAAAATTAGTTTGAATGAATCACTATGAAAAATGCAGTTAATCATCCTTATGTATCATTATTTAAAGCTAAACAATTTACAAAATGGCTGACTAAAACTTCATCTTTTCACTATAATATTTAGAGTTAGGAGAGGCCTTATAATCACCCTACTTACACGGATGAGGAAACTGAGAGCTAAAAAATTAAATTATTAGTTCAAGGTCAAATAGATAATTGCAGAGCTAGAATTCAAACTCATTACTAATTTCATTCCTCTCTCTATATTGTGGAATACAGATATTTTGATCCAAATCCTTTTTTATTATGAGAAATTTGTTTAAAAGCTAATCACTTATTAAAACCCCTCCTCCATATTGACTATGTAAATTACTTTGTTTCCCCCCAAAAAAATACATGCAGAATAGACTTTTAGCTTTTGGCTTTTCAGAAGAAATGAATTCTATGACCTAGAACAAGGCATTGAAATTATCAGGGTCTCAGCTTCTTCCTCTCTGAGATGAATTTGTTCAACAACTCTGATGATCCCTTCTAAATCTATGGTTTGGTAGCATGAGATGTATTTTGTTTCCAGATTGAAATTTAATTGATTTACCTACCTCTCAACTCTCTGATCTCCATTTTTCTTCCATGTATTTGATAAATTAATCTTCATAATAAACAATTAAAACCAATTTATCATTTCCCATTCAAAAAAAGCACTGACTGAATTATCTAAATGCTAAAATTCATATTCTTTAAATCTTATATTGAAAGGTTCCTACAATCTGACTCTAGCCTGAATATACTGGCATGTTTTGCCATATTCTTCCCTTTATGTACTCTAGATATCCTCATACCTGAAATGCAATGTTATATCTTTGCCTTTGGAGAATTCTTCTCATTATTCAAGGTTTATGTTGGCTGTAACTTTCTCTATATTATAACTTCCTCAATCTGGACAGCTGAAAGTGATATCTTCCTCTTCACATTTTTTGTAATACTTTGTCCAGATCATTACCTTACCCTCAACATATTATATTATTTCTCACTTATTTGTGCACATGTTATATCATCAGCCAAGAAGCAATAAACATTTATTAAATACCTATTATATAAAAAGCACTATCCTAGTAATTGGACAAAGACAAAAGTGAAACAGCCCTCAACTTGGAAAGGCCTGAGGGTCTAGAAAAGTAATATGTTTCTGTAAAAGTAGATTCAAAATAGATGCAAAAAATAATAAAGGAAATTTTAGGGGAAGGACACTAGCAGCTCAGGGGCATAGCATAAGAAAAGTTTTACGTAAAGAAAATGATCTAAACTGAGCCTTGAATGAAAGTAATTCTAAGATGAAGACATGAGGAAAAAACCCAGGTCTGAGAGTATAGCTAATTAAAAGGCATGGAAAAGGGAGATGGAATGCCATACATAGCATGACATATAGCAAAAAAGAACTGTTTGGCCCAATTACAGTGAGTCTAAAGGGAAGCAATTTTGGGAAGATAGTTTGATTCCAGACTAAAAAAATAAACAAACAAACAAAAAACTTTAAATGTCAAAAACAGGAGTTTATATGTTTAAATATTGTAAAATCCTTGAGAACAGGAATCATGTAGTTCTTCATCTTTGTATCATTTGCTGAGTAGCATAGGGCTTTACATGCAGTAGACATTTAAACATATATATAGATTTGAATTGATACATCGAAGAGCTTCTGTCAGCTCTAGCTCTATGCAAATATGCTCTTCTTTCTATTGAATGATTGCCTTCATATTGACATATAACTGGTGAGTGAATATGGAATGATTAGGAAAGTGGTAGGAACATATTCTGTTCCTGTCAATGCAAGTTTTACAGGAATATTTACAGTACAATGTGCCAACTGAGAGAGCCTTGTCCCTTAAGAGGGGCTATTTAGATATGGAAAAGTGCTCTTTAATATCCCCAGGGACCTCCAATACTCTAATTTAAAATGTACATAGTTATTGTGGGTGTTAATGGGCCTAATTGAGGAGTTTAAGAAACTTGGTTATTTTGGAAGCAGAGATTTTAAAAGTAATTGGGAATTGTAGTCCTATGTTAAAGTCAATAAAGACAATTCTAGGAACAGAATGATTTTTTTCAAGCAATGATAATTGATTTTATGTGAACATGGTGTGAAACATCTGAATAAAACCATTCATCTGACTTCAAAGCTGCACCATTTTTAGAGCTGAATGAACTTGGAATCTCAATAATTTACTGAATTATTAATTTATGTGGACTTTTGTTATTGTAGATTATGTTCTAGAAGATTCTTGTAATAAATAGCTTGAATAAATGGAAATGATAATCTACTTAGAGAAAGTACAAAATTGTGAGTGAGAAATATTGTTCTGCCTCTATTACATATTTTCCACAAGGCCTATAGCAAGTCATTCAAATTCACTTGTTTTTAGTTTTCTTAGCAGAATATGTTTGTCTTAACTTCTCTTACTGAGTTGTTAAAAAGATCAAATTAGATGTGTAAAAGAACCTCAAAATAATTGATATACAGAAGTAAATTTCACCATTGTCCTATAATCTAGGGTTCATACTTGAATTTTAGGAGTTGGTACATTCTAAAATTAAGAGCAGGTGAAGACGCTTCTAAAAAATAGAGAAGCAGCACTGATATACAGGAAGGGGGGCAAGTCAAAACCCTAAAAATACTTAGAACATCAGAAATCAAGGTCTTGCCCATAAATTGGGAAATGGCCAGACAAATTGTGTTATGTGATTATTCTGTAATACTATTCTTCATCTTAATGTGGAGATAACTTTGATTTCTCATAATCTATGACAGTGGAGTATAAATTGTGGTATGAATCAGAATACTGGAATGGCTTTCATTACTGTCCATTGGCAAACTATTTGTTTAACGTCTAAGCTACTATCTACTATAAGGAATAATTGACAAGGAGGATGGTTTCAGAAAAAAACAAGAAAACTTATGTGAATTGATACAAAGTGAAATGAACTGAATAAGATTAGTGAATGCAGTAAAAGCAATATGATAAGGATGAACAACTATAAAAGACTTGGCAATTCTAATCAAAAAATGATTCAAGACATTTCCAAAGGATCCATGATGAAAATAATCTACCTCTAGAGAGAGAACTGATGAACTCTGAACGCAGATTGAAACATATTTTAAGCTTTTTTTTGTTTTTATTTTTGACTGTATTTTTTCTTGCAACATGGCTAATATGGAAATATATTTTCATGACTTTATATGTATAATAGACATCAAATTGCTTGCCTTCTCAATGAGGAGGGAAAAGTGGGAGAGGAGGAAAGAATATGGAACTTAAAATTTTAAAAAATTGCTAAAATTGTTTTGTGTTTAGTAAAGAAATATTTAATGAATATTTTAAAAATAAAAAGGTCATATTTGTATTCAGACTATCATTCATAAAAAGATCTTCAGCAGTATTCACTGATATTAAAAGATGCAGCTAGATGAGCAACAAAGTAAAAGTATAAATTTTATTTATACTAACTTACTGTCCATAAGATTTATTCTGATGATAATCCTTAATAAAAACTAAAGAATGAAGAGAAAGAGAGAGATTCTGGCTTCTGGAATAAGAACTCACTACTTGATTAGGAAAAATGGAAAATAATATGGCAGAAACTAAGCATTGGCCAACATCTATATTAACACCCTATACTAAGATAAGGTTGAAATGAGTTCATGAGTTAGACATAGTGATATTATAAACAAATTAGAAGAACAAGAGATAATCTACTTTTCAGATCTGTGAAGAAGGAAGGAATTTGTGGCCAAAGAAGAACCAGAGAACATTATGAAATATAAAATGGATAATTTTGATTATATTAAATTAAAAAGGTTTTGTACAAACAAAACCAAGGCAGACAAGATTAGAAGGGAAGAAGAAAACTGGGAGAAAATTTTTACATAAAAGAGTTCTGATAAAGTCCTCATTTCTAAAATATATAGAAAATTGACTCAAATTTATAAGAATACAAGCCAGTCTCCAGTTGATAAATGGTCAAAGAATACGAACAAACAATTTTCAGTTGACTGATTCCTAATCATATTAAAAAAATGGTCTAAGTCACTACTGATTAGAGCAATACAAATTAAGACAATTCTAAGGTACCAAACCCACCTCTCAGATTGGCGAAGATGATAGGAAAATATAATAATAAATGTCGGAGGGGATGTCGGAAAACTGGTACACAATATGGAGTTGTGAACTGATGCAAACATCTTGGAGAGCAATTTGGAACTATGCCCAAAAGGCTATTAAGCTGTGCATACCTTTTAATCCAGCAGTGTCTCTACTGGGTCTGTATCCCAAAGAGCTCTTGAAAAATGAAAAGGGACACACTTGTGCAAAAATATTTGTAGCAGCACTTTTTGTGGTGGCAAGGAACTGGAAATGAGTGGATGCCCATCAATTGGAGAATGGCTGAATAAGTTATATGAATGTTATGAAATATGATTATTTTATAAGAAATGATAAGCAGGATGATTTCAGAAAGACCTGGAGAGACTTATATGAACTAATGCTAAATTAAGTGAGTAGAACCAAGAGAACATTGTACGCATTAACAAAAATATTGTATGATGATCAATTCTGATGGATGTGGCTCTTCTCAACAATGAGGTGATTAAGGCCAATTCCAATAGACGTGATGAAGAGAGCCAATGTGGAGATAACTTTGACTTCTCAAAATCTATGAGAAGAATACAAATCGATAAAAATTGTGGTATATCTCAGAATACTTGAATGGTTTTTGTTATTCTCCACAGGCAAACTATTTGCTTAATATCTAAGGGATTTTGCTGTTCAATCATTTTTCAGTCATGCCAGACTCTTCATAATCCTATTTGGGGTTTTCTTGGTAAAGATACTGTAATACTTTGTCATTTACTTCTCTAGCTCATTTTACAGATGAGGAAACTGAGGCAAACAAGGTTAAGTGACTTACCCAGGATAGAATGACTACTAAGTGCCTAAGACTGGATTTAAACTCAGGAAGAGGGGAGACTTCCTGACTCAAAGTCTGGCTCTCTATACACTGTACCATCTAACTGCTCTATCTAAGGAATAACCTACCTAATTATGAAGGGATGCATATATTCAAAAGTTGTACTTAGACGAATCTTTTTTTTTTTGCTAAAACCTCTCAGGATGTTGTGGTTTGCATCAATGGCAAGAATTTCTACACAACTAAATAACAATATTTCAAAATATAAAAGTAAGTATTTTATAGCCATGTCCCATATGCAGGTAATTGAAGCACAGGATGAAGATGGTACCTCAAAAAAAAAACTCCATAATGACATGACATTAACAACCATTGGTAATGAAAACACATTTCTGTATTGAGACTAAGTGCTGAATTAGAAAAATAAACATTTTTTTAAAAAAATATATCATAAACAGATGAATATATGCTATGGCAGATTTTCTGTGGGTGTAGCCCACAAGAAAAAAAAAGGAGGTAAGAGTCTGATTTAGCTATTAGAATATGCTCTCCTGATGAAAGGCTATAGCCCCACAGAGGAAATTGTGCTGATTTACTATGAATGGTGAAGCAAAAAAGATAAAAAAGGGAAAGCAAGCAAATTTATGTAACTCTCAGAAAAATGACACTAATCTTTAATCACAGACTTGTCAGGAAGGAAAATAGCTGTTTAATCTTAATTGCTGGAAAACCAATCATTCTGTAGAAATGTAGTTCAGAACAAACTCAATTCTAATGTTGAAACACGACAATTGATAGAGACTAAAGTTAAATGAAGGTGAGCTTCTTTTGTCATCACACTTGGCAGTAGTGAGCCACAAAGGGGATAAAATCATTTGCTGTGATAGTTCAATAGCCTTCAACCTCCTACTCAGAGTACAGAGAAACATATGAAAAACATACACCCAGATAGTGTAATATGCCATGTGACATTCACCCACAGTTCTCAATGGTTTATAAGTACAAGATTCAGTCACAATAAGCCTTTTACCTAGAACAACTAAAATGTTTTAATGCAATTGTCGTAATGTTATTGCAAGAGATTTAAGCTACATCGATTAAGTAATTCCATCACAGTTTTGTAGTTTCCTAAGTATGTGCTTGTCACAATAATAAATGACCCAACCTAATATAAAGAGAGCTAAAGCTAATTTTTTGATCTGAAATTGAAATTCTTTACTTCTGATGTGGTTTCTCTCTGCCTCAGTTTCCTCATCTGTAAAATGATGGCTTTTGACAAATGGCTTACAATTTTTCTTCTTGCTCTAGGAAGATAAGTATTCAATTTCCCTAAGATGTAAAGGCTTGAAATATGTTGCACATAATTATAAAGTTATCACCAGAGATGGAATTGGAATCCAAATCTTCCTGACTTCAATCCCAACATACTATTCAACTGTATTGTAATATGGCTCATACCTAGAAAGGATGATGTATGATTCAAAAGCACATTTCTTTTTGGTGTTTGCAGAAAAGTTCTGGATTTAAAGTCAGGAAACTTGACTTCAAAACCTATTTCAGATACACACCTACTTGCTATGGAGGTCTCAGTTTTCTCCTGGGTATAGTGAGAATTGCAGTACTTATTCAGTTCAGAGCCATGATTGTTCGGAGGCATATGCTTTGTCAATTTGTCAACTTGAAAGTGCTATATACATGTGGTATTACAATATGTGTATTTGATATATATTTGTACCTCAGAGCTGATAAATAGAAGCGAGAAGCTCCTACATTTATAGTTTCCTTAATATTAAAAAGGCTAATTTCCCTAAAGTATTAAATAAGATTGGTGTCTCTCCTGGAAGAGATAACAGATTGCAACAATTTAAGATTGCAGCTCCCAGATACTGCCTCCAAAAGTCAGCTGTGACTCTTTTAAATGGCTACTGCAAAAGATATAGTTATGACTTGCACTATGTAAAGGAAAGCATAAAAATGTTGAGGCAAAGCCATAAACATATTTGTGCACAGGGAGTAACCAATGCTTCTTCCTTTTTTCCTGAATAACTTAAGAGAGCACAGAGTCAGAGTTAGAACCAGATCTTTAGATGTTAGGAAACAAAACATTGCAGGCAATTACATCCATAAAATAAAATCTAAGGACCAAGAAGGAAGCTCTTGGAAATGAATCATGTCTGGACAATCTTCAAATGTAGTTCCTTATAAAGTGCTCCTTTTGTATACATCCATTTCCTTAAGTCATCTATAAAGTACTTGGTGGTCATTGGATTTCTGGGAAAAGCAATTTATGATGTGCCAAACCAGGACCATTTATGGTAGTTTTCTCACTTGTAAGTTGGTCTTCAGCTATAATTTTAGGCATACAGTCGGGGATGGTACAGAGGGCTGGCTTGGAAAAATGCCTTTTTGAGTCCTGCCTGAAAATGGAGAAAGATCCTGTCTCTTTAGGTAGCTATAAATCTGTGAGTACAGTTTATTGAATACATTTTTCAAGTCACAGTAGTGAGACAGTCAGAATTGAAATAGGTCTATGTGAGCTTCTGTTCTTATTCCCCACTCTGTTAAGAGAGATCTTTCTGGGCTGGATCCAAATAGACATAAGAGCTCTAGGAAATCTATGTATTTAAAAATATTGGTTCTATGATAATAATTAAGAGTCATGGTGTAAACATTAAGAAGTTTTCAGTTTAAGGTATCGACTTTTTATGCAGTTCTCTGAGTATCTCTTCAAGGAATTATCAAAATATATGTATATGAGGACTGTACTAAGTAATCAATTAATGACCTTATTAGATTAGGAAGGGAAGCTATGTGTTAGTGGAATCTGCTCATAAGGTTCCATAGAATAAAGGAATTTAAATTCATTTATTGTCTGAGAAGGTTTTTTTTTTTTTTTAAGATTCATGTCTTTATTTAGGATAAGAGGTATCCAGGGCATATTTTGAGAACCTTTCCAGTAAACTATTTAGAACTTAAGGCAATAATATAGTCAACTTAGTAGTCAATTTCACTTAACCAAAAGGCTCATTGGAAATAATCTAGTTCAGATTTTTGAAATTTGACTCTAGGAATGCATATTTTCTTTTTTTTCCTAAATAGCATTTTATTTTTTCAATTATATGTGAAAATAATTTTCAGCATTCATTTTTGTAAGATTTTGAATTCCAAAATGTTCTTCTTCCTAACCTTCTTCCATCCCAAGAGAGCAATCAATCCAATATATACATATATGCTCATTTATTTTAGCACATTTCTCTGTTAGTGACCTTGTAAAAGAAAAATTAAACAAAAGAGAGAAATCGTGGGAAGGAGAAAGCAAACAAACAAAAAAGTAAAAATAGTATGATCCATAGTGAGTTTCCATAGTTCTTTCTCTGAATCCAGATGGTCTTTTTCATCCCAAGTTTATTGGAATTGTTTTGTATCACTCTATTGCTGAGAAGAGATGCTATCATAGTTGATCATCACACAATCTTGCTGTTCTCCTGGTTGTGCTCACTTCATTCAGTATCAATTCATATAAGTCTTTGCAGATTTTGCAGATATCAGCATGTTCAGGGATGCCCCAAACATTTTTGCACATGTGAGTCCTTTTCTATCTCTTATAATCTCTTTGGGATACAGACCCAGTAGCGATACTGCTAGATCAAAAGGTGTGCAGTTTTATAGCTCTTTGGGCATAGTTCCAAAATGTTCTCCAGAATGAATCACTTCACAACTCTACCAATAAACATGCGTATTTTCTTGAAAATAATCACTGCTGATTTTCAAAGAAAGTTTTATGCTAATAGCAAATATATTATTTTACAATTGTGCACATTTTAACTCATATTCCTGAAGTTTCTTTAAGGATGAAAAATAAACATAGACAACATAACTTTAGGACAGATTATGTTTCCTAAATTGAAAAAAAATTGAATGGATTTAAGACTGGCAGACACTAATTTTACTTATCAGTATATAAATAAAATATTTTTCATTAAATGCATATAAAATGTGATCATCGCTCATTACAGAATATTATAATCTATCTGCCAAAATTGCTAAATTCATCATTGTAGGTGAGTAATTATAAACAACAGCAGTAAATAACAGATTAAGCACTGAGTATGGAGTTAGGAAGTTCTGGGTTCAAACGTCATCTTCATCTTCCACATTTACTAGCTATGTCACCCTTGTTAAGTGTCTTCTAAATGTTTCAGACTATTCCCCAAAATACAGGCCTGCTGCAATTTGCTTCAGTGAAATGAGTTCCTATACTATAAAATCATGACCTGGCTTACAAATTTATATGATCAACCAATGGAGAAATGAGGAGAGGGATAAGATCTCACTCTCTCCTTAATATTCATTTGTGGAAATTATCTCAACAGGACCAGAAGTACCCTTATAACCCAATATTTCACCATTCTGCACAGTACCTTTGCTTTC
Source organism: Myrmecobius fasciatus (assembly GCA_023553655.1). Lineage (NCBI taxonomy): Eukaryota > Metazoa > Chordata > Mammalia > Dasyuromorphia > Myrmecobiidae > Myrmecobius > Myrmecobius fasciatus. The sequence continues at coordinate 165,513 of JAJPUD010005166.1, forward strand.
AGATCCAAAATTCAGTCCAATTCTGTTATGAGTTAGTCTTTCTTCCCCCAGGACAATTAGATCCTAGCATCTACTCAACTCCCATGATAACAGCAAAGCACATTATTCATTCCTGCAAAAAGTATGTATTTTCTGTTCTCCAGATCACCTCAAAGCCATGATAAGTGACTCTTAGGATCATGTCTCCCTTTATCAAGGCAATTACAATAGGAATAACACTGTTCTCTCCTTGTTCTCTTCCTACCTATTGATTCTCAATCCTAGGATGGATTCCAGTCTTACCCAATAACCATGGATATCCCTCAAAGGTACTGACTTAAGCCCTCTTTTCTTAAGTCTTTTCTTAAGACTCTATACTATTTCACTTGGTGACCTCATCAGTTCCTATAGAATCAATTATCAGCTTAATGTAGATGATTCTTGGGTCTATTTATTCACTCCTAATTTTCTTCCTGCTTCCAATGTTGCATCTCCAATTCCATATTGAATTGAATATTTTTTATTAAAGCTTTTTATTTGTATAACATATGTATGGGTAGTTCCTCAGCATTGATCTTTACAAAGCTTTCCATTACAAATTTTACCCTCAGTCCCCTCCCCTCCCCTAGATGGCAGGAAGTCCACTACATGTTAATAATGTTGAAATGCTTGAGAAGTTATGCAAGAAAAATCCTATCTACAAGAAAAAAAAAAGAATCAGGGAAAGGCAACACAATGCAAGCAAATGTCAATAGAGATCATGAAAATGTTATGTTGTGGTCCATATTTCATTTCCCTCTCTCTGGGTGTATATGGTTTTCTTCAGTGAACAACTGGAACTGGTTTGAGACAATTCTTTGTTGCAGAGAGCCATGTCCATCAGAATTGATCAACATGTAATATTGTTGTTGCTGTGTATAATGATCTCCTGGTTCTGCTCATTTCACTCAGCATCAGTTCATGAAAGTCTCTCCAGGCCTCTCTGAAATCATCCTGCTGGTCGTTTTTTACAGAGCAATAATATTCCATAACATTTATATACCACAATTTATTCAGACACTCTCCAATTGATGGGCATCCCTTCAGTTTCCAGTTTCTAGCCACTACAAAAAGGGCTGCCACAAACAATCTTGCACATGTGGGGCCCTCTCCTTCTTTTATGATTTCTTTGGGATATAAGCCCAATAGAAGCACTGCTGGGTCAAAGGGTATGCACAGTTTGATAACTTTTTGAGCATAGTTCCAAATTGCTCTCCAAAATGGTTGGATCCATTCACAGTTTCAGCAACAATGTATCAATATCCCAGTTTTCCCACATTCCCTCCAACATTCATCATTATCTTTTCCTGTCATTTTAGCCAATCTGACAGGTGTGCAGTGGTACCTCAGAGATGTCTTAATTTGCATCTCTCTGATCAATAGTGATTTGGAGCAACTTTTCATATGACTAAAGATGGTTTTAATTTCATCATCTGAAAATTGTCTGTTCATATCCCTTGACCACTTATCTATTGAAGAGTGGCTTGAATTCTTATATATATGAGACAATTCTCTATATATTTTAGAAATGAGGCCTTTATCAGAACCATTAAATGTAAAGATGGTTTCCCAATTTGATGCTTCCCTCCTAATCTTGTCTGCATTTGTTTTATTTGTACAGAAACTTTTTAAGTTAATATAATCAAAATTATCCATCTGGTGTTCAATTAGGAGTTCCAGGTCTTCTTTGGACATAAATTTATTCCATCTCCACAAGTCTGAGAGATAAACTATATTATGTTCCTCTAACTTGCTTACAAAGTCCCTCTTTATATCTAGATCATGAACCCATTTAGATCTTATCTTGGTATGTGGTGTTAAGTATGGGTCAAGCCCTAATTTCTTCCACACTAGTTTCCAATTTTCCCAGCAGTTTTTGCCGATTAGTGAGTATTTATCCCAAAAGCTGGGGTCTTTGGGTTTATCCAACAGTAAATTGTTAAGGTTATTGCCTAGGTTGTCCTGATAACCTATCCTGTGCAACTGATCGACTGCTCTATTTCTTATCCAGTACCAAACGGTTTTGATGACTGCTGCTTTATAATATAGTTTTAGATCTGGCACAACGAGGCCACCTTCGTCTGCCTTTTTTTTCATTAATCCCCTTGAAATCCTTGACCTTTTGTTTTTCCAAATGAACTTTGCTACTATTTTTTCTAGATCTGTAAAATAATTTCTTGGGAGTTTGATTGGTATGGCACTAAATAAGTAGATTAGTTTGGGTAGTATTGTCATTTTTATTATGTTCGCTCTGCCTACCCATGAGCACTTAATATTTTTCCAATTGATTAGGTCTGATTTTATTTGTGTGGAAAGTGTTTTGCAGTTTAGTTCGTATAGTTTCTGACTTTTTCTTGGCAGATAGATTCCCAAATATTTTATCCTATCATCTGCTATTTGGAATGGAATTTCTTTTTGCATCTCTTGCTGCTGAACTTTGTTGGTAATATATAAAAATGCTGATGATTTATGTGGATTAATTTTGAATCCTGCCACTTTGCTAAAGTTGTGAATTGTTTCTAGTAGTTTTTTAGTTGACTCTCTAGGGTTCTCAAAGTATACCATCATGTCATCTGCAAAGAGTGATAATTTGGTTTCTTCATTACCTACTCTGATTCCTTTTATCTCTTTTTCTTCTCATTGCTAAAGCTAACATTTCTAATACAATATTAAATCGTAATGGTGACAGTGGGCAGCCTTGTTTCACTCCTGATCTTTTTGGGAATGGTTTTAGTTTGTCTCCATTACATATGATGCTTGCTGATGGTTTTAAATAGATGCTACTGATCATTTTAAGGAAAAGCCCATTTATTCCTATACTCTCTAGTGTTTTTAATAGGAAAGGGTGTTGGATTTTATCAAAGGCTTTTTCTGCATCTATTGA
>JAJPUD010005167.1:11823-168367 GCA_023553655.1 Myrmecobius fasciatus
AAGTCAGTTGTTTTTCCTAGGAGATATTTCATATTTTCTTCTAATTTTTCATTTTTTTGTTTTTGTTTGACTGATTCTTGAAGTCTTATTGAGTCATTCACTTGCATTTGTTCAATTCTTATTTTTAAAGTGTTGTTTTCTTCAGTTACCTTTTTGAGCTCCTTTTGTAACTGGCCAATTGAATTTTTTTGTTCATTGCACTCTTTTTCCACTTCACTAATTTTATTTTTCAATAAATTGGTGTCTTTTTCATATCTCTTTTGCAGGGCATCATATCCTTCTTGTACTGATTTCAGTTTATTTTCCCACTTATCCTCCAGCTCTCTTTTGAGGTTCTTTATGCAATCTTCCAGAAAGGCCTTTTGAAAAAGTGACCAGTGATGGTCTTTAATACCTTCTTCTGGTAGTTTGTCTAAAGGAACCTCAGGATCTGGGGTCATCGCTTCTTTGTCTTGATAACAGCTGTCTGTGGTGAGAGCTCTCTTTTGCTTCTTCATTTTTTTTTTAGACAGCATGGATATCTCTTTAAGGTAGGGGGAAAAAACGGCGGCTGAAAGGCGGCTGAAGATCTTTGCCCTGGGGCACTTCGTCGAATTAATTTAAGGTGCTGGGCCGGTGGAGGCTAGGACTAAGTCCGAATTACTCCTTAAACAAGGCAAGTCTGCCAGAACACCTGCCCCCAATCCGGGCAGAGTGTCCCAAGTGCCTCAGATAAACTCCAGGTGTTTGGAGTTTGGAGTTTGGAATTTCTGCCACGATGAGCTGAGCTGAGTCCCACCCTCACTTCCGGCCTACACAGGAGTCCTCTATTTATCTCTCTGTCCAAGTTAGACAAACCTGATATGAAGTACTTCAGAAAGCAGTGCCCAAATATTTTTGAGTTCCTTGACTTGAAGATCAGTTCAGAAGCTTATTTTATTGTTGATATGAGAGAAGATTGGAGGAGAGGCAGAGAGTCACCTTTTCACTCTGCCATCTTGACTCTGCCCCCAACAATACCTATTCATTCACTTTTAAGTACCTATGACATTTAGCTAGGGGACAGATAAAAGTACAAGACAAAGAGGGACATTGTGATGAGGTGGTAAAGTTCCCTCCTGACCCTATTATTTAAGTCTTCCTATTAAGTTTGTTATGACATCAGCCTTTGCAGTAAGAATATTGCTCTTCTGGGATTTCACACAAAATGCCTATTTTTCAGAATTTGTATATTCAGAAAATGGATCTTTTACAGTGAGTATATGTTTATATTTCAGAATTAACAGGGCTAGTTTATGAAGCTGAATAGACCTGCTTCTAATAACTAAATTTCAGTTACTTTCTTGTGTACAAATTTCAATATAATATTATCACTGGACTAACTTAATTTTTCCATCCTATCCCACTCTCTTTTTTCTTGTCTCTGTCTTTCTCTCTATGTCTCTTCTTCTGTCTCTTTTTCTTTCTCCTCTTGTTTCTCTCTCAAGAGTATTTCCAGTCACAGTTACTGTCATTCTCACCCAATCTGGATTATCACAATCCTGACATCCCTGAGTGGAGACAAGATATTGGCAAAGTCATCAAGCGAGCTCTGGTCAAAGTAGGTTGTCTCTCCTTCTTCCAAGCAGTTGAGGATGAAGTGAGGAAGGATAATAGGAAAAGTATAAATTTAGAATGCTATTGCAGGAAGAACAACCAAGTTGGGGAAGCTATTAAATTTCATGTTTCTCCTTTCTTGCCATTTGAGGAGTGACGATTACAGTGAAAGTTTTTATTTGGGGGTAGGAGAGTGTGATAAAAGTTTAAGGCATTAGAGTTGAGGATGTCTTTAAATGTTTAAAGAACTATCATATCAAAGAGTAATTAGACTTGGTCTTGACTAAAAAAACATAAATAGAAAATAGATATAAGGCAAAAGGAAAAGCTTTTGCTTCATTATAAGGGAAATAAAAGTCTAGTTAATGTAACTGTATAGAAATAGAATAGGCTGCCTCAGGGAGTAGTGAGTTCTCTCAGTGGATGTATGTAAGCTGTAGCTGGATGACCACTTGTTGGCTATAAATGAGTTTAGACTAAGCTACTTTTGAGGTTTATCTAATTTTAAAATTCTATTATTCTATCAATTCAGTCAGTTTCCTATAGCGACAAAAAGGTCATTCTTTAGCAGAATGAACATTTTAGGAAATTCTGGCTGAGAGAGAGGTTTCGCAATTGATGAAAGTTTGATTGCTTAATCTACTTGGATATACTCTAAAATACAGAGCTTAGCATGATACCTGATGCTCTAATCTCTGTAAGGTAGAATCCATTTCCTTATTGAAATAATTAACTGTCCTCCTACAGCATACAGGCTGGCAGAGGAAAATCTTTCTATTTTTAAAGAAAAAAATGTCCCCTTCAGATGTTGGCATTATAGACCCAAACTTCATTTTACTCATTTTGGTTATGGCTCTATGATTTTGTACCCTGCGTTTTCTGGTGAGTGTATCTTCAGTAATCCAGAAGTTAAAGAGTGTTAACCATGATCATCTCAATCCATCAAATATTTATTAAATACCTACTATGAATAAAATACTGTGATCAATAGTGGGAGAAAAATATAAAGTTGAGAGAAAATTGAGTAGATCCTGACCTCAGTGAGCTTACAGTTTTGTTTTGTTTTGTTTTACTGGAGGATATGTCCTATACCCAGAGTAGTACTATTGTCACTTTTATTTGTCACAATATCTCGGCAGGTCACCAGTGTTCCAGAAGACCAGATTCTAGTGGCAGTGTTCCCTGGCCTCCCTACCTCAGCTGAACTTTTTATCCTGCCTCACAAAAATATGACTGAAAGAAGAAAAGGCAATGAAGCTGACCTGGAGCAAGTGAGTGAGAGAAAATACTAAGACTTGGAGATGAGAGAAGAAGGATATCCCTAAAATTATTCCTTTTCTCTCTATATTTCCCTACCTATACCCCTTTATCAGGAAATAGCTCCATTTCTGCACCTTGTACTTACGGGAAATGAACTATTTGTCATACACAATGCTCTCCCTTCTCCAATGCTGATTTGTCAAGGCTTCAGGCTTCAACTGTCACCCAATTTTATTTGTATACATCATCTTGGTTTCAAGATGCTCTCAGGTTCTTGAAGGCTATCCCTGGAAGGTCTTATTAAGGTAGATGATATTTCAGTTATCTTGGGATAATTTTAGATCCACAACTCTGAAAGTTCATCTGTTATGTCAGAAGAATTTGTCCTGCATTGGCTAAGCAAGAAAGCCATATTATTACAGATCCTTGGGATTGCCATTGAGATTCTAGAGCAAAGGTTCTTAATCATTTTTACATAACAGAGATCCCGTTTGCAGTCTGGGGATGTCAATGGATTGCTTTTCAAAATCATTTCCAAAGGCATATGAAATACATAGGATTATTTTTAAAAATTAGTTATAAAATATTTTAAAAGGTGCATTTCTGTAATTTCTGCTATCAGAGGAGCTGGAAAGTTCACTTGAACTTGGAAATCTTGAGGTACAATGGGGCTAAACTCAGTTATGTGGCTATTTGCACTAAGACTGATGTCATGGTAAGCCAAGAGAACAAGGAGCTATCTGATTGTCTATAGAGGAATGAACTGAACCAGGTCGTGAAAGGTTCTGTGCCCACCAATAGTGGGATTGGGTCTGTGAGTGATTGCTATGATTCCAGCCTGGGCTAGACAGGAAGACCTTGTCTCCAGCTAAGAAACTAAATGAATAAATAAACTAAAGAGTAAAGAAATGGATACAAAAATGATTTAATTGAGAAAATATTTTTTAAAAATCACCTGTCAAAATAAAAAAAAATTTTAAATAATTTACAGACTCTAAAGTATTCCATGCCTAATCTCATGGAAGGGTCCATGGACTGGCTGGCATCTCAGCAAGGTCCTGGTAACTCAGATAGACAAGTACATCTTTCAGATCACAACCGCTCTGCCTCTCTAAGTATTTGGCATCTCTGCAGACCCTTAACTAGGGATATTTTCCACTGGAGTGACAACAGTTGGCAGGGGGCAGGTATTGGTGATTCAAAGGAAAGTCTAACTGCCAGGGATAGTTCTGGCACACAGTCTGACAGAGGAAAAGCTTTATATCTGTGACGAGAAAAATGCTCCCTCCAGATGTGGGCACCAGAGAACAAAGCCTCATTTTGCTAGTTCTGGTGATGGCTCTGTGACTTTCTGCCCTGCTATTTTCTACCCTTGCAAGCCTTGTCCAAAAAGAGAAAGCATTTGAATTTTTCTACTTGTGCTGGGAAAGTTTGTTTCTTATCTCCTAACTGAGATTCTGAACAATTTAAGCTCTTCTTCTGGAAAGAAAATGAATTGTTTTTAGACATGATTCCCTGGGGAGAAACAGATTGCCTTATCTTGCCTCGGCTAAGAAAACTGCTTTCCCCCAAGATTGTCCAAAGGGATTTATCGGTGTCTTCAAGTGGGTAGAGGAGCACCGATGGCTATGAGGCACTGGAAACTACAGGAAACATCCTGAGCTCATCATCTCCTTTCCTTTGTCCTCCTGAGCATCAATCCTTTGGCAATTGCAGGACAAAACAGTCATGGCAGTGAAAGGAGACAGAGGATGGGGCTAAAGGGGCTAAAGTCCACATTTCTGTGGCTGAAACAAAAAAAAAGTGTTCTTCACCTTCCTGTAGTCTGTGGGGAGGATGTAATCCATACTGTCGGTGGCTTTTTGGCTCCAGAATCCTGATCCAAAGGATTGCTGGACTGTCTCTTGTACTATTGCCACTTTTCAGAATATCTCCAAACTTCCGTAATGACTCCACAGCAGCTTAGTAGAGTCATGAACCTTTGGAATCTGGAAGATCTGAATTCAAATCCTGCCTCTCAGCCTCAGTTTCCCCATCTATAAAATAAGGGGAGTGACTTTGATGATCCCTGAGGCTTCCAGCTCTAACCCTATGATCCTGTGATCTCTAATGAAGCTAATTGTTGAAATTTCACCCATAGGATCAATGAATTGTTTGGTCTCAGGTTATTCCCCAAGGCTTTCCTCACACGGTTGTGAGCATTATTGACCCAAGCTTCTGGTCAACAAGATTACAGAAACCAGGTGGCAGAGGGCCATCAGTCTTGTGGGCTGAAAGGCTCTAGATCAGAAGATAAAAGACCTAAATTCAGGTCTTAATCTTAATTCATTGTGTAGTCTGGGCAGGATCTTGATCTATAAAGTGTGGGGATACTTTGTGACCCTGGGGATGTATTTATAGCTTCAATGATTGAGTCTCTTAATTCAACTTAACCATTAACTTCACCACTCTGAGTTTCAGTTTCTTCACCTGTAATATAGAAATTATAATGGCACTTACAGTTGTTGAAATGAAATAATACATGAAAAATATGAAATAAAATTAAATAATATATGTAATATTTAAAATTTGAAATAATATCTGAATAAAAATAATGTATAAATGAAATAATATGTTTACATTTTTTGGCAAGCCCTAAAGCACTACATAAATCAGGAGATCTTAAGCTGGGATTCATGGCTTGTTTTATAGAAATATTTTGATAACAATCAATTAATATGATAGTATGATATTAATTTATCTCATAACCATATTTCAATATGATTGGCTTCCATTGTAATCCCATTTATTTTATTTTATGCTTTTAAAAAGCATTATTCTGAGAGGGGGTCTGTGGGTTTTAGCAGTGTGCTAAAAGATATCTGTAACATAAAAATGGTTATGAACCTTTCATAACTATGCTGGTTATCATCATTTTTGTTGTTATATGAAGAGGAATGGATTTTGACTCCCCTCTTCATTTCCTTCTAGCAGCTTGAGTCCTGGAACAGGCCATAGCTTTCCGAAGCCTTCCTTCCTTAAGTAGAAGGATTGTGCATTGGAGTTGGCCAGAAATAAATCAGGCTTCTCAATGAGTACATCACTTTTACCAGACCTCTTTATTCTGAAATAGCAAGTGACATGTGTGAACTATATTTGGAAGCTACGATATCCATCCATTTAGATAAATAGGTAATTATGGTGATGAATAGCAGCTGTGATATTAAGGCGAGTAAGGCAAGATAAGAGTTGAGAACAACAGCCTGAGTCTGCTAAAGCTTTATGCTGGAATTATGGAGTGATTAAATCAACTTTCCACATGCTTAGGCCTGCTGGAGAAAATGAAGTAGGAAAAATTACTCCTAAATTTTTGGTGGCAGGTCTTTGCTTTTTTTCTTCTCTGCTCTCCATTGTTCATCAGCTTGATGACTTGAGGATGGGAGTGGGATAGGGACAGGAGGATAAAGAGGAGGTGCTTTTCCCCAGAATTCTTCAGAAAGTTTCCTCCCCTGTATTGGACCTACTTTGTACACTGAGGGAACTGATGATGGTTTGATAAGCATTGGCCACTAGATCAAGCAGTGGATAGTGGAGAGAGTCAGATATTTGAAGTTAAGATCTGAATTCCAATCCTGCCTTAGACCCACTGTGTGACCCTGCCCAAGTCCTTTAATCTCTCTGAACCTCAGTTTCCCCATCTGTAAAATAAGGGGATGATGACCTCTAAGACTTCCTTCATCTCTAAGCCCATGATCCTGTGACCACTAGTGAAGCTAATTGTTGAAACTTCACACATAGGGTCACTAAATTGTTTGGGTTCATGCTTTTTCCCAAGGTTTTGATCACACAGGTTGTGATCCCATTGTAGATCCAAGCTTCAGGTCAACAAGGTTATACAAACCAGGTGGCAGAAACCTATCAGCCTTGTGGGCTAAAAGGCACTAAATCAGGACCTGAGTTCAAGTTCTGATATTAATTTATTGTCTATTGTCTGTTGATTTTGATCTATAAAAATACGGGGATACAAATCTTTGACTTTCTTTCTCCTCAGAACCTCACCGTTCTAGTGAGAAAGAGAACAACTGTTATTTCCCCATCTACTTCTTTGTCTTTTCATTTTATAGATTGCAGAACTCCTGTTTAATGCTCTAAATCAGAACTTGGTCCAGTTTGAGCTCAAGCCAGGAGTCCAAGTCATCGTCTATGTCACTCAGTTGACATTAGGTGAGTGCCCACAGGGGAGGTGAGGTAATTTGGGGGGGGGGGGCTCTAATTTTCAACCTTTACAAAGAAAAGGAAATGAAAGCCTTTCTTCTTAGTTTCTATAAAAGATGCCTTTTACAAGTTCTTTTGTTTTTAGTGCCCCAATAGAAATCCTTAACCATATGGGAAAAATAACATGATAGGGGGAAAATAGTGGATGATAAGTTAAATAAACAGATTGCTGTGTATCTTTGGGTAAAAAACAGTTTTCTAGGCTTCCATTTCCTTGCAAGGAAATTGACACCATTTGGTGAGTTGATATTTAAAGTGTCTTCCAGATCAACATATTCCATGTTGGGATGGAAAGTGGGCTGAAGCTCAATCATTGTACAAAGGAATGGAGAATGTATCATAGTGAAAATAGAGTCCCTCCTGCTATCTGCCTGTCCGCAGCCCAGAATGGTCAGATCTGGAAGTTTATCCTTAAATCTTTCCAGTGAACGGAATGTTTCCCTATACCCCAAATGTGGAGACTTTCAGAGCATCAGACCAGCTGTGCTTATGAGGATTCAATAGAGAAGTAGCATGAAATAATTCATTATTATTTCACCTTGAATGCCCTAAGTTACTGCACACAATAGTCCCAAAACACTTTGAGCAGGCATAGAACATTTCAGCCTTCCTCCTGCTTTCCTAAGCTAGGTATAGATTACCTAAAGAAACTGTAAGTTTACTCAAGGAGAGTCTGTCGTGATCTTTTATCTGAGAAACAGTGGTCCATGGCTTTCTCCCTGATGGAGGCCATGAGCTCAAAACAAAATGCAGCTTGTGTGCCTTTGCCCGAACAGCAGTGAGGCGATGAGAACCAACAGATAAGCAAAGCAACGGGCTGGCCTCTTTTCTCAGGGCAGAGCTAGCATTTCTCCCAATTTCCCCTCCCCTCCCTAGAGAAGAACATACATGGAGAACTTCCTAGTATTTTTTATTCCTTTCAGCTCCACTTGTGGACTCCAGCACAGGGCACAGCAGCTCAGCAATGTTGATGCTTTTGTCTGTAGTTTTTGTGGGTTTGGCGGTCTTCTTGATCTATAAGTTTAAAAGGTAAGTGCTAACCACTCTCAGTTTTTACTCTGGTGATTGGATGTGGGGACAAGGGAAAATAGGTTCTTATCTTCCTTGTACCTAGACTCTACTTCCCCTCCCTCCCAGACTAGCCCAGTCAAATGGACATTAAAGTGGATGACATTCACAGCTGGAGTTTCCCCATAATCTGTTGTTCTATGTTCTTCAATTAATTTCATCCATGTGTAGGTCTAACTTTGTTCATTGAGGTTAGGATTGGCTGTCTTGTTTATTTTTGCGCATAGTAGGTACTTAATAAATGATTACTTGTTGAAAGAATGAATGAAAGATGAATAAGTGGATAGATGAGTAGAGACTGGATGAATGGATGGGTACATGGTTGGATAAATGATGGCTGGTTGTATGAACTGGGTAGATGATTATATGGGCTGAGCAGTTTCTTTGCTCCAACTGAAATAATAAAGAAGCAAAAGTAAATAATCTGACAAGTGTCATTTCTTTTTATTTCTTTTTGATCTTCAAGTTTACATCTGCAGCCATACATCCTTCCAAGTGGAAGTTCTTACTCCTCAGGCCCCCACTCCCTACCCCTCTGATACTCAAAGGACCCAAAGATTGTAGCAGGAAATAGCTTTTCATGCTGTAAATTTTAAACAACAAAAAATCTCCCTTCACAAATTTAACTGAGAGATAACTTAGTTAACATTCACATACTAAAAATGCTCACCTTCCATCTCTCAGTTTTTTCTAATCAATTTCCTTTTAAAAACAGGGGAAAAAAGAACGCAACTTTGCATGTATTCAAGAAAAAAATTCTGAAAGCAATGGGAATAAATCATAAAAGGTAATTCAGGACATGAAATTGTAATCAATATTTCTATTCCATTAATTCTCAACTGTAGTTCCTCTCTTAGCAAAAAGGATATATTCCACTGACTAGCCTCTTTGGCAGAAATTTTATAACCAGAGGCAGAAATAAAATAGGCAACATTTGGATGACATCTAAGGTATAGGGACAGAGGTGGAGAAGGGGAAGGAGGCTTCAGATTAAAAAATCATTAAATAATAATATTGCAAGTGCTACCAGACAATTTGAAATGTTTTTGAGAGAATGTAAGGGGACAGAGCAAGTTCCATCTAGGTTGAATGCAGGAAACTCAGGAACAGAGGAACAAAGGGATTCCAACCTTCACCTGGAATCCTCCTTTGCCCTGACTCTGCCGTCTCAAGTCCTAGTATACTTGCATCTTCATTTACCTATTTCTCCTTCCCACAAATCTGACTACTTGTCTGCTGAGGCCTAAAATATTTTTAACTAAGTACCAAATTTTTCTTTCCATAATGAATGCAAAAAAGCTTCAAATGCCCAGCTGATTTTCAATTTATTAGTCAAATCACTTGACACATATAATGAAAATTTATCAATTCTTTCTTTGATTTGACAGGAGAAAAGGGAAAGGATTGGGAAAAGGGAGAGTGAGTGGTTTACTGATACAGGAAAAAAGGAAAAATCTTGAAGACTGTTTAGTTCTAGGACAAAGTAAAGCAGTGTTTGGAGATACCTTACTTATGTCAAATGAAATTACTGAATCCTATGATTTATAGAGATTCCTTTTTGCTTTTTTGGCTCCCCTTCCTTTCATTTTTGATTTTACTTTGTACCCCATGAACTTCCTTAAAATGAGCTCCATTCATTGAGATAGCATTGTACAGTAAATTCTCCTTCTCTCAATACCACATTAGGAGCAATTCTGTCCCTTTGGAAGGTCCAAACAATCCACAATTCACTATGGAGCTACATGAGAACTACAATGTCAAAAAATCCAGACTTTTTAAAAAAAAGTAACCGGCATCCTGCACACTTTTTCCTGAAAATCAAAAATTTTTGGAATTGCTCCCCATGCTCCTAAGCCAGAGCTCCAGACCTCCTTCCCACTGATGCACAGCTTCTTTATTTCCTCTCTTTTCTGCCAGGTCAGCTGCATCTGTAAATCTTTCAGTTCCATTAGGCACAAAGAATCGCAGGCTGTGAGTTCCCAGCTCCTGGACACAGACTTTGCTTCTGTATCTTCTGGGGAAATTGAACTTTCTACATCATTGGCTTGGCTCTGCTTTCAGACTCCAACCTTTCTCTTTGCAGCTCCCTGATCATTGCCCCCAAGGGCTGACCAGCAGGAGGAGAAGGTCTGAGTCACATTGCCAGCCCGAACTGCCCTTTAAGTAACCGTGAGATTGCCATCCCCCATCTGGTGTGTGGATGTTATCCACATCTAATAACGCCACTGTAATATAAATACAATATAAATACTGTTTGAAATTGCAATAAATATAATATGAGATAAATATAAAAATATAAAACAAATATATAATATAAATTATATTAAACAGATAGTAATGTATAATTAAATATAATTACAATATAAAACAAAGTAATATAAATTATTAAAATAAAACAAAGTCTCAAGCATTTCTCAGAGATGCTCACTCTTTCAGAGAACTGTTCTCATCCTACTAAGACATCCAATTTCTTGGGGAAATGTTTGAAGCAATTAAAATACTTTGTGGCTTAACCTACATGGCCTTGCCATTGTAATCTTAACACCACAGCCTACTTCCTTGTCTAACGCCATCTCTGAAGGTCTCTAGGCACATTGTGTGTGAGACACAAAGATAATGTTTGTTAATTGAAAAAGCTGGCTCAGTCCCTGGCTCAGGAGGCCCAAGTAAATTCTGTTTGCTATTTAGTACTTAGTTGGCCTTCTAATCTTTCTGTAAACTCTACTTATTTTAAAAGAATTTACTTTTGCTTTGAAAGTCAAAGGACTTATGAGTTTGTAGGATGGGCTCTGCCATTAACAAAAAAATGTGACATTGGGCAAAACATTTCCCTTCTCTTGGCCACAATTTGCTCCTCTGTAAAATGCAGGAAGTAAAGTTATTCCTGGGAGTAGAACCTAGGCTGGGCCTCTAAGCTCCCTTTCTGCTCTGATCCAATTGTGTCTGGTTCCTTCCTAAAAAGTCAGTGTGATGAAGATGGCAGAGTAAAGGCAGGAACTTGTCCAACCTCTCCATTAAAGTGCTCCAAATTCCTTTAAATAATGGCTCTCAGCAAATTTTAGAGCATTACAACACCCCAAAAATGGAGTAGAATATTTTCCAGGCAAAGACAATTTATCAGCTTAGAAGAAAAGTTTTGTGGAACCAGGGTGGGAGCCTAGCCCACAATCCCAGGGCAGACCCAGTCCCAGCTCCAGCTCCAGCCTGGACCCCAGCATCACTGGGGCAGGACCTCTGCATCAGCAGCAGTGCTGGAGGCTTCTGGACCTCTCAGCCCCACATGGAGGACTTGGAAGGTCAGCAGAGAGGGTCTGTGGCAATGGGGTAGGAGTCCAATGTACAGTCCTAGCACAGCCCCAGTACTGGCCAGCACACTAGATCTTACAGTCACAGTGGGGCTGGTGCATACCTAACAGCTACAGGGTAGAAAAGAGTGCTTGTGGTCCGTCTTAGAAGGATTAGTGAAAATAGCTAAACAAATTCCCTGAAGCTTCAGGCAGTGTACCTTCCACTATAGAAACAGAACTCTACTGTAACAAAGAGTTAAAGGCAGAGTAATAGGCTAGGGAAATGAATAGAAAACAAAAAAAAAGTTTTGATCATTGAAAATTATTATGGTGACAAAGAAGATTAAAACACACACTCAGAAGATGATAACAAAAGTCAAAGCTCCTACATCCAAAGCCTCCAAGAAAAATTAGAATGGGGCTCAGGTCATGGAAGAGCTCAAAAGGGACTTTGAAAATCAAGGAAAAGAAATAGAGGAAAAATTAGGGAAAGAATTGAGAGAGGTGAAAAAGAAAATACAAAAAGCTAATGAGGAGAAGAATGCCTTAAAAAGAAAAATAGGCTAATTGGGAAAGCTCACTAAGGAAAATAATTCCTGGAAAAATAAATGGAATTGAGCAAATGGAAACTAATGACTTTATAAGAAGTCAAGATATAATAAAGCAAAACCAAAAAAAGAGGGAAAAAGGAGAAAAATGTGAACTATCTCATTGGAAAAACAATTGACCTAGAAAATAGACCCAGGAGAGATAATTTAAAAATTATTGGTCTACTTGAATGTTGTGAACAAAAAAAGATCCCCAAATGAAAACTCCCAGGAATATTATAGTCAAATTTCAGAACTCCCAGGAGAAAATATTGCAAGCATCTAGAAACCAAGTATAGTGGAGCCACAGTCAGAATAACACAAGATTTAGCAACTTCTACATTAAAGAACTGGAGGGCTTGGAATATGATATTCCAGAGAGCAATAGAACTAGGATTGCACCAAGAATCACCTATCCAGAAAACTTCTTTAGAGGAAAAGGTGGTCATTCAATGAAACAGAGGATTTTCAAGCATTCATGATGAAGAGAAAACAGAACTGAATGGAAAATTAGATTTTCAAATACAGGTTTCTGGAGAAGCATAAGGAGATAATCTGGAAAGTGATGTCATAAGGGAATTAATGAGATTTATCTGTTTATATTCTTATATGGGAGGATCATACTTGTAACTCATTAGAATGTTCTCATTATTATGACAGAAGGACTATTTGTAGGCAGAAGGCCTGAGTGTTGAATGTGAAAAGATAATATTTTTTAAATGATGAAATTAAGGGGTGAGAGAGGAATGTACTGGGAAAAAGGGAAAGGAGAAGTGGAATGGTGCAAATTATGTGCCATAAAAAAGGGGCAAGAAAAAACTTTACAGTTGAGGGCAAGAAGGGGAATAAAGGTGGGGAGTGAGTGAACCTTACTTTCATCAGAATTGGCTCAAATAGGAAATAACATACATACTCAATAGAGGTCTTACCCTGCAGGAAAAAGGGAAGGAAAGGTGATATGAGAAGGAGGGCAGGGTGATAAAAGAAAGGGAATATTAGGGGAGGGAGTGCTCAATAGCAAAACACCTTTGAGGAATGGCAGGGTAAAAAGAGGGAATAAATGGAAAGGGAGAAAAATACAATTAGCAATAATTGTAAAAAAAATTCAAAGCAAGTTTCTCTGATAAGGCCTCATTTCTCAAACATAGAGGGAACTGAGTCAAATTTATGAAAAATAAAAATCATGCCCCAACTGATAAATTATCAAAAGATATAATCTGTGCCCAAAGGGCTGAAAATTCATGCATTTCCTTTGTCCTAACAACACTACTACTAGACATGAATACCAAAAGTGATTTGGGAAAAAAAACAAAACAAAAAAAAACAGTACAAAAAGTATTCATAGCAGCTCTCTTCTTGGGACAAAAAAAAAACTATTAGAAATTGAGGGAAAGCCCATCAATTGGAGAATGAATGGCTCAATAAACTGTGGCATATGCTTGTGATGAAATATTATTGTTCTCTGAGAAATGATGAGCAAAATACTCTTAGGAAAAAACAAAAACATGGAACATTCTCCATGAACAAAGTGAAATATGGTGTATACAAAGTAATAGCAATGTTCTGGGATGGCCAAATGTAAATAATTTTGCTGTTCTCAGTAATACAAATTATTCATGACTACTCTGAAGGATTTTTGATGAAAAATCCTATCCATACCTAGAGAAAGAACTGATTGTGTCTGAATGCAGATTGAAGCATTCTCTATTTCTCTCTCTCTCTTTTTAACTTAATTTTTCTTGACAATTTTTATTTTCTTTTGGGTGGGAGAGCTATGTTTTCTTTCACAACTTTACTTTTATGGAAATGTTTTGTGTAACTTCACATGTGATTTCTTACCCCATTGTGGATGGGGATGACAGAGAGGAACTAGAACTCAAAAATCTTTAAAGAAAAGTTGTAAAAATGTTTTGAATGTAACTGGGGAAAAACATTAAATAATTATTTTTTTAAAAGTCAATGTGATTCTATTATCTCCATCACTTTGAGCCATAACCACTTTTCCACTAACATGTAAAGATCTCAAACCATGACGGTAGGAGATTGGGGACCTGAAGTGGAGTTCAGAGTCTTATCTATTGGGTAATCCATTTGGGGTGCTCCTGACAGTATACTGGAATGAATGGTGAATTTGGAATGAGAAGATCTGCTTTTAAATTTACCACTATGCATTAAAATCTTGATGGCCATCCATTTCCATCATCTACAAAATGAAGAATTTGCATTCAAAGCTAATGATGTTCTTTTTCCAGCTTTGACTTTTAAAACTCTAAACAGCTCTCCTTTGTCCATCCTAGCTTTTTTCTCCAATGAAAAAGAACTTTGTGTTTTGATTTGCCTAATATGTCTTTGGCCTGCATTACTGTTGCTAATCTTTCATGTCACCACAGGAAAATTCCCTGGATTAACATCTATGCTCAAGTTCAACATGATAAGGAGCAGGAGATGATTGGGTCAGTGAGCCAAAGTGAAAATGCTCCAAAAATCACCCTCAGTGACTTTACAGAGCCCGAGGAGCTGCTGGACAAAGAATTGGACACACGGGTCATAGGTAAATGTGCTCTACATCCTTCACTTTGGGGGCATTTAAAACTTAAACTATGTTATCTCCTATGGCAGAGGGCCCAAAGACTGTTTATGGCCCACAGCATTCTCAATTGTTGCCAGAACCAGAATAAAATGGCATTGGGAAATATTTAACAAAATAAGTAAAAATAAACCAAGATATGACATTACACTTTAAAGCTAAGTCATTATAAAGTCTGCAGAGATCTTTATGGCTGGATTAATGGCTTTCCACTTCTGAGTTTGGCAACAATAAAAAATAGTTAACTTTGGGCTAGTTAGTTCCCAAAAAACCTCTTTCTCCCTATAAAAAGAGTCTAGATCATTTGCTAAGAGAAGAGGTTTGTTGTTATTTAGTCATTTCAATCATCTTCTCTCAGTACCCCTACGTGAGTTTTTCTTGGCAAAGATACTGGAGGGGTTTGCCATTTCCTCTCCAGCTCATTTTACAGATAAGGAAAGTGAGGAAATAGGATGGAGTGACTAGCCCAGGGTCACACATTTAGTGTTGGAGGCCAGATTTGAAGTCAGATACTTTTTTGACTCCAGGGCCAACACTCTATTCACCTGCCAGTTCTAGGGAAGGGGTTGGGAATGCAGTAGTAGTTAAGTAGCCCTGATTGAGCCCTCACACTAAAACAAATAATCCATGCTACTATAATGGATTCTGGGGCTACAACCAAAACATGACCTCTAAAACTTTTTTATTTTCAAAATGTTTTTTTGACATTGTTGTGTTTTGCTGTCTTTCTTTCTTTATTTTTGCTGAGGCAATTGGGGTAAAGTGACTTGCCCAGGATATTTTGCTTTCTTTAAAGAAGGTGATATATAGTAGATACACTGAGCTAACATTTATTTTTGAATGAAAGCTATTCCCTACTCCATCATAAGGATCTGCCTTTACAAAAAGCAAATTATGCATCATGTTGAAAATAATCAAGAACACTGACTCTGGAGTAAGTAGCTAGGTTCAAATTATGTCTGTGTTTCTTTTTGACTTTGGCCAAATCACTTAGGAAAGCTCCTTGACATAGTGGATAGAGGTCCTGAAGCGTGGAAGACCCATCTTCTAAGTTCAAATAGAGCCTCATTTACTAACTCTGTGATCCTGGGTGAGTCACTTTGCCCTATAAAATAAGCTGGAGAAAAGAAATGGCAAATTACTCCAGTACCTCTGTCAAAAAAATTGCATATAGGATCATGAAGAACTGGACACAACCAAAATGACTGAATAAAACAAAAAATCACTAATCCTTCATCTTGAGTTTCCTCCACTGCAAAATTAAAAAAAATAAAAATGAAAAGCTCCTTCTAGCCTTTGACTTTTGATCCTATAATCTATAATCATATAAATTGAGTTCAGAAAGATGGGATAAGATGGCCTTTTTTTTGCTAAATCTATTTGCCTTTTTTAAGTATTAAGGAGAATGAATTTTCTTTCTATTAATATGACAACTAATATCTTCCATATAATAGTTTCTAAATGCCTTGTGAGAGAGTGAGAACCCCTTCTTGGGAAAGTCAAAACCAAATTTGAGTCATTCCCTAGAGATCCCAAATGATAGAAACAAAGCTGTCTTCTCAGAAGAATATTTGGGGGAAAAGCTAGGTGGTACAGTGGATAGAGCGCCAGCCCTGAAGTCAGGAGGACCTGAGTTCAAATCTGGTCTCAGACACTTAACATTCCCTAGCTGTGTGACCCTGGGCAAGTCACTTAACCTCAATTGCCTCAAAAAAAAACACTCTTTGGTGAGAGGAAAGCAGCCTCACAAAGGGCAACTGCTGCACTAGGTGAAGGGCAGCACTGTGGAGGGGAAGAAACAGTTGGCTCTCCTTGTTCACACTCATTTCTAAAGTCTGTAGTTCTGAACCAAACACTGTTGATCCTCCTTGACCACCTGTCTGAGACTCTCTTTCTGTGTCTTATCCCTCTACAGGTGGGGTTGCCACCATTGCCAACAGCGGAAGCACAAAGGAAATCCCCAACTGCACTAGTGTTTAATGTGGAGAAGCCCCATGATCTATCACCTTTCTGATTTTTTTTTTTTAAATTCTTGATGATTATTGTTCTTATTATGGGGGAGGGGGAAGAAACTATCACTTTTTAAAAATCTTCTATTATCCCAGAGTCCCCTTTACCAACAGAGGACATTGGAGAGAGTCCTTCTTACCCAACTAAAATGTCCCAAGAATCAATAAGTGTGCTCCTGTGGCAGTAGAAGGCTCTCCTCTCCCTGCTGCTTCTGGGCCATCCTCGGCCAGTGGCGGCTCAAAAGCGGGACTTTCTGCGTCCTCCTGGGCTCTACCTTGTTTTGGTTGTTGTAGTTGTTTTTCTTTATACCCACAAACTCACCAAACCACACAGATACCAACCCATGATCTAGTCTGCTTCTGCTGGGCCCCAGTGGAAAGATCTCCCAGAAGCAGGCCCTGTGGCCCTGCCTAGTGCATGTCAACACTGAACAGACCAGCGATGAAGAGGACGGCATATTGTAGATAATGACAATGTAAATAGCTTTTTATTTCCTGGGAAATAATTTAATGTTTAGTAAAAAAAGAAAAAGAAAAAGGGAAGAAACTTGGTGTGCATATACACTCACACTCACACATATACACACACACATGCCCTTCAAATGGACAAATCCACCAGGATCCTGTTCGGCAAGTATGAGTTCTGTTGTCTGTCACATTTAACTCTCATCTCTGTGGGCACTAGATTGCTGTTTCCTATTCTGTATATTAAAAGGGGAATTCTTTTAGACGGTTAAAAGCGATTAGAATGAAGCGACATCTCAATACACAGAGCTCTCTGGGTTCTCAGGTGGTTTAATAGCATGACTTTCAGGATACACTCAATGAATGCTCTGTTACCTGATCTAAAGGTTTTCCTCCCCAAAGCACCATTTTATCAGGCTAACAAGACTAATAGGAAATCAGTCTGATTATAAAATACATTAGGAAATTATTACTCTATGAGAGCACATTAAGTGTGTTCTCTTAGCCCAAGAACATATTCTGGGCCCAAGACCCTGTGACTCCTTGTTGGACTCAGCTGAATGGTAGAAAGGAATGGTTAGTAGATCGGTAGCATGGGCCTGGCCCGTGTATTTTTTTAATAGGCCAAATAGCAACCTAGTGGTCTGATGATCTTAGTCAACTCTGTGATATTTCATTGTCAGGAGTATGCACCTTCCTTAAAGTCAAGTGTCTGCTTTGGTTCCCTTTAGATAATTCAAGTCTTTGGGGGGGAGGCCCTGAGCTTAGCAGCCATTCTCATTTTCCCTGCTTCATATATTTGCTCATCCTAGTTCCATTACCTTTGGGTTGTTCTAGCCCAAACCCTGGACACTATTATTTTTTTCAGGGGGAGCAAGATGGAAACATTAATTTAAAAAAAATAATATATTCCTAGGATGGTCTTCATAAGAGGTAAAAGGCAAATGACTTTTATAGGATATTTTTTTCATATTCTCCCCTTTATGAAAAAGTTAAGGCATCTGAAAGAATGCCATTGGCTGATTACTGCAACTTAGAACATCCATCCCTACATTTCTTTGAAAAGATTAGGAGTGTTTATAAGCACTCTGTTTTTTGGTTTCAAGGGTTAATTGGGGCAGACAATTGCAGTACTTGTATTAAACACTGGAATACAAATGCATGAGTCATATCTATATATACAGTATATGTATATATACTGTTCTTGGTTTTATTGTTCCATTTGAATATTTCTACTGTAAAAAAAGGCAGTGGTTTTGAAATTGTTGAAAATAAATGTATTTTTGTACATCAAAGTTATATCTTGGGTTGAGCATTTTTTTAAAAAAAGTTTTATTACTGTCTTTTGTTTTTGCATCATCAATCCTTTCAGAATATACAGCCACTTCACCATTAGTGTAGCAAAGAAAATCCATTAGGCCAAACCAACTAATACAGTGATGATATCTGTCAGTATATGTAACATTTCATAGCTATCTTCCCCTACTGCTTCAAGCAAAAGGATGATGGTTCAAGACAGACCATATCTTTTCTCCAGGGCCAACATTTCTTATTAAAATTAAACACCATCCAACTTTATTTTATTATTTTTTTCATGTACATGTTTTCTTATTTCTGCATCAATTTCTATAAGCCTTCTTAAGTTTCTCTGAATTCCTCATATTTGTCATTTCTTAAGACACAATATAATTCATTGACTTTCATATATCAAAATGTATTCATATATTCCCTAATCAACAGGCACCTACATTGTTTCTAGTTATTTGCTATCCCAAAACACCCCAGCTATTATTTTGTGACATTGGGTGATCACTAGCCTCAGGCTATGTCCTTTTCCTGCATTTTCTCTCAAGTGAATAGTATATTCAGCTAAATTTTCCATCCCAAGCTATTTTCTCTCCCTTTACTATTGCTGATTATAGGTCAATGGTGAACTTACTCATTCACTGGGAATGCCTCTAAACATGATCTGACTTCTCTTTCCAAAAATAATATTGCAAGAAAGAGTTGATTTTTTTGGTACCTAGTGATGAGTCCAAGGAAAAACTATGCTTCATGTCTTTGAAAAGCTACCATATGGGATAAAAATAATTAGCATGTTTTTTCTGAAAGGACAGAAGTAGTTCTCTTTTCTAATCAAAACCCTAACCTAACCAAAAAAAAAGAATTCAGGATAACACAATGCTTTTTTTTCTGAAATGTTAGAGTTAGTCTTTATTTCTTGTAATTCCTGTCACCTATTGAATATTCTTCCTTTGTTTTGTATGGTCTTCAATCTCTGAGTTCTGGGATCAGGTTCACTTCACAACTGGGGGCACTAGAAAGTAGAGTGGACATTACAGAATGGAGTCAATGATGTGATGAATAGTTCTTGTTAGGAAACCTTCAACAGCAACCTTGAAAGACAGGTCAAACAGAAGGAATTGTTCCTGCAATCAAGTTTGCTAGAAT
Organism: Myrmecobius fasciatus; assembly: GCA_023553655.1. Classification (NCBI taxonomy): domain Eukaryota; kingdom Metazoa; phylum Chordata; class Mammalia; order Dasyuromorphia; family Myrmecobiidae; genus Myrmecobius; species Myrmecobius fasciatus. The sequence goes on from JAJPUD010005167.1 coordinate 31,367, forward strand.
AAAGTAGAATTTTTGTAATCTACTTCAAAATAAAACTTCGTGGGTCTTGCTCTGTCTATGTGGATGTTACGTGAATCCCAATGTGCATCTTGTAATAATTTTCTAGGTAGGGATTGCAAATTTGCTGCATCATTTGAAAAAAAGAATCAGACCAAAGGTGTACAATTAGAACACAAGGCTTAAAAATTTAAACTTTAAAAATTTATGATTTTTAACTTAGTGAATACCAAAATACAAGAAAATATATCATTTTTTATAATAGCTTTTTATTTTTCAAATTACATGAAAAGATAGTTTTCAACATTTATCCTTGCAAACCTCTGTGTTCCAAATTTTTCTCCTTCCCTCTCCCTAGACAGCAGGTAATCAAGTATAGGTTAAACATGTGCAATTCTTCTAAACATATTCCCACATTTATCATGCTACACACAAAAAAATCAGATTAAAAAAATAAAAACAAGCAAGCAAACAACAAAGGTGAAAATACTTATGTTGTGATCCACATTCAGTCCCTATAGTCTTCTATCTAGCATGCAGATGGCTCTCTCCATCCGAAGTCTATTGGAATTGGCTAGAATCAACTCAAAATATATTATTTAAAAATAAATTTATTTATATCATTTAAATATTTAGCCAGTATATCCTTTCCCCTTTGAGTGAGCCATCTCTCATAAAAAAATTCAAATAATATTTTTTTTCTTTTTGTTGAGGCAATTGGGGTTAAGTGACTTGCCCAGGGTCACACAGCTAAGGAATGCTAAGTGTCTGAGATCAGATTTGAACTCAGGTCTTCCTGACTTCAGGGCTGGTGCTCTATCCACTGTGCCACCTAGCTGCCCCCCAAATAATGTTGAGGTTAAAAAAAGTTAAGCAAAAATAGCGTGATATCCAAGAATTCTGATGTTATAGGCAATGTTTCCTACCTGTATCCCAATCTCCTTATCTCCATCTCTTTCAAAAATGAGAATGAGAAGCTTTATCATGTCTCTTCTTTGGGACCAAATTTGGTAAGTATTATTTCACAGCACATGGTTTTGGCTACTCTGTTTTTGTTTTTATTTGCATTATTGGAGTTATCATACATACTCTTTTACTAATTCTCTACTTCATTTTTCATCAGCTCACATCAGTCTATATTCATAATATTCATTTCTTTTTTTTTTTTTGCTGAGGCAATTGGGGTGAAGTGACTTGCCCAGGATCACACAGCTGTTATGTGTCTGAGACCAGATTTGAACTCAGGTCCTCCTGACTTCAGGGCTGGTGCTCTATCCACTGCGACACCTAGCTGCCCCATAATATTCATTTCTTAAAACACAGAAGTATTCCATTACTTTCATGTGTAATTCTACTGGGTATCATTATGCAATTCTCTGGCTAAAATTTGAGCCTCACTTCTTCCTTCACCTCAGTGATAGATGAAAGTTTCCCGGACCTTTTCTATCTTCTCTTTGATGGTGATTCTTTGGGGTGATAACTTTTGTTTAGTCATGTCCTTTCCTCTTTCCTGTTTTTCTCTCTGGGGAGATTCACACTGAGTTATAATTAGTCTCATTACTTAGCCTATTAGGTAATAAAATGATTCTCAGGTCCACATGATCTCATTCTCCATTTTGTAGAGTTCATCAGACAAAAAAGTATTACCAGAGTCCTCTGTTGGGAAAATTCTTTATGTCCCTAACAGAAATTTGATTGCTATTTTCTTCTTCAGATGTTTATCTGTACCTAATCTCTGACATCTTTATGTGTGAGACCAAAATCAGGACACAGAAATTTTTTTAAAAAGTGAGCTAAGAATATTTCAGCATTTATTATTAAGACAGATACATTGAAAAGAAAATTGAGGAGTTTTTTCTTGAAACTTCCCTGACTTTGAGTAGGTATGTAGAATTGATACCTTCAGCCCTAGTCTTATTTTTATACATACATAAATACCTATGCATATATATGTATACACACACACACACACACACATATATATATATATATAAATGAGAGAGTAGGAGCTTCAGTGATTGAGTACTAGGCTTGGATTCAAATCTGCTTTCAGATACTTGCTAGCTATGTAACAACTCTGGGCAAATCACTTAAATTTTGTCTGCCTCAATTTCCTTGTTTGTAAAATGGGGATGATAGTAACACCTATCTTTCAAGGCTGGATGATAAATGAATGACTTATAAAGGATTTGACAAAATTTAAAGGATTTTATACATGCTATTATTATTATTACTATTATTATTTTAAGAAACACCTTGACTGAAAAGAGTAAATATAACTTCCAAACCCAAAATCTTGTAAATTCCTTCAGAATGAGAGAATTTGATCCATCCTATTGTCCATAGGTTTCTAGATAAAAAATAAGTAACATAAAAGGCATCAGTAGATTCTGAGTGTATATATCTATATTCTAGTTTTGTTTATGACACTAACCTGCTCTCTATATATCACAGCCCCCTTTTGGGTCTTGGTTTCCCTATCTGTAAAGTGAGAATAATACTTGGGCCAGATATGGTGATACATGCTTATTACAAGCTATCCCACCGTCTGCTTGCTGTCAGACAGGCTGATATTGGTTGATAGCTTGTTCTTGGGAGGAATGAGCTGTAGTGGGATAAACCAAATAGTTGCCAAAACCAAGTCCAGTACCAATATAGAGAGGAGACACCAGACTAAGAAGTCTAGATTAGAAGTAAAGCAAAGCAAAGTTTACAAGCCAATCAGCACAGAGATTTTCCTAAGAGTTACTCCTGTATTTGCAGACGGGGCAAAATAAGACTCAATCTTAAAAAAAAAGCAAAATAAAAAAAAATCTGATTTTCTTCTAAGGGTTGTGGAGAGGCTCAAATAGAAATAAGAACATTTTGAAAATCCTAAAATCCTAGAATGTTAGATCTGGAAGGTATCGTAGGAGCCATTGAGATTAGCCTGCTCATTTTAGAAATATAGAGGATTGCCCCGGGTACACATACACAACTAGTATGTCTTTGATCCAGGATTTGAACTCAGCTCTTCATGATTAAGTCCAGGGTCCTAACCACTCACTATATTGTACTTCTTAAATAAATGAGGTAAAGAAAGGTCAGTTGATTTTCCCCAATATTATACAGCTAAGGATTTGAAGAAATATTTGAATTCAGGTATTCCTAATGCCCAGAGCTCTGCCCCCTATATTATTTGGATAATCTAGTTCTACTTTTTCATTTCACAGATCAGGAAACTCAAGCCTGAGGTTAAGTTAATAGAAAGATTGATTGAAATAATTATTGAAAGTGTCCTGGACTACCCTGGGAGATGATTAGCTGTCTCCTCACTGTCACTCTTTAAGCAAAGCTTGGCTGAATATCTATGTTGTAATGATGTCTCCTTTTGATTCTGAAAGTCTGTGAATCTACGCTTCATAAATTAAAACAGCATAATGAAGAGTCAGAAACACCTGAGTTCAAATCCACACTCTTATTAGCTGGGTGACTTAAAGCAAATCATTTAATCATCACAAACTCAGTATTTTCATCCATAAAATAAGAGGCCTTGATTCCACATTAACTTTAAGCCTGTAAACCCATTTTTAGGTTTTTAAAGCTAGATGCAGATCCTGAAACTATTGGTCAACTCTAGATATTAAAAATTTCCTTGGCTTCCTTTGGCTACTTCCCAAGAGACAGAAAAGATTCTCAGATAGTATATAAGGGCCCAGATGAACCATCCATGGGATAGCTTTTTTCCTATTTGCCTCTCCCTCACTCCTCCCAGTGGATGCTAATCTTAGTTGTGTTGTGATAGTTGCCAAGCCCTGGCCCTATCATAACAGTTGCCTTTCTCCCAGGTTTGGATGGGAAGAAATAGATCAATCAAAAAATAAAAATCCTTCACCCCAATACATTCAATTAGGAATAGGAAACTGAGGCCAGGGAAGTATAGGAACATTTTTTCATAGACAGTACCCAAGTAGTGAATGGCAGACTCTGGATTTAAACTCAGAACTTCTAATTTCAAACCCAGAATTATTACTGCTGTGAACTGAAGAAGCATGAACCTTTTCTGTTTTTTTACATACTGTTTCCGTAGGAGCATCATTAATTCATCCTTCAAAGGAGAAGGTACTGATAGAGGAGAGGAAAAAAATGTTGGGATAAAATAAATTAGTTCCTAGAAAAGGGAATTAACCAGAAAAAATAGGACTGGTATTCTACTCATGCCTTCTTCAATTTTCTCAATTAAGTTGATCTCTAAGATGCTTTCCAAGTCTAGAGTTCCCTATTCTTGGGTACTTTTACTTTCCATCGAGCCCAGAGTCTTCTGAAATGGTTTCTTTTTATTGCTTTTTTAATATCAGTCTGATTTAATTTTCATGGGCCAGGTAAAATGATGAAGTGACCATTTTTTTTTAATCAGGTCTGAGGGAAGGCTCAATACCTTATAAAAATAAGGCTGACCACAGAAGGAACCAGTTTCTATAACAATTTTATCCATTATGAACTTCCCCCATGGCTAGCCATGTTGAAACAGAGAACAATCATATTTTGTCTGGCTCCCTAGCCCCTTAGCTTTCTTGCACTTTGAAATGAATGTTTACAAAGATTTTTTTTCCCTTTTATGATAAACTCTGTGGTTTCTTTTGCACCTGTACAGCCCTCTCAGCTCTGTCTCAGAATCAATGATTGAAAAATATATAAATACGCATATAGGTGAATACTGGGATACTAAGGATTTAAGGCTTTCTGGGTGCCATGTCAAGGCAGATATCAGACTAATTGAACCTTTGATTTGATTAGCATAGGAAATCCTGGATAAATAAATTCCTTGACCCAAAATGGACAACTCTTTCTTTTGTAATCTTAGAGTTGCCTGGAACACTTACAAGTTAAGTGACTTATCTACTCACTTATTGTCAATAGGTAGGATTTGAACTTGGGTTTTCTAGCTTTATAGACTTGTTCTGAACACTGTCTTTGAACTCCAGACTACAGGATAGGGAAAGTGCCAAGGAAAAAGTTATTTCAGTCCAGTTCTGTCAAATATAGACTTGAGAAGATATCAACTGAAACAAGAAAATGTCCTATGATAGATACACATGTCTTCTGTCAATCAATAGCAGTTTCCAGAGAATATTGACACTTGAAGCTCACTGTAATCAGTTCTATCTGGCAATGGAAAAGGCATTGGACAACTTGTCAGATGACAAGGATTTCAATTTTCTCTCCTATTGAACAGAATAAATTGATCACTCTCTCACTCTCTATCCCTGTCTTCTCCTCCTCTCCTCTCTTTTCCTTATTCTCCCTCCCTCCCTTTTCTTTTCTCCCTCTCCCTCCCTATCCCTTCCTCCCTCCCTCCCTTCTTCCCTCCTCTCAGTTTCCTGATCTGTAAAATGGAGATAATATTGTACTATATAACTCACTGGGTTTTTGTAAGGATCAAATGAAATGCATTCTGATCATAAAGTACTAAAGCAATTTTAACTTTCTCCATGTTCTGTCACATACTATGTGACTTTAGGAAAGTAAGTCAAATAAACATTTGGTACTCTGGGTAACCTAAGTTTCTTTGTTACAGATAAATTTCTGATGCATTGGGGTGGAGGAAATTTCCACACTGGAGATTTCCATATCAATGAAATTAAAAGGGAAACATGGTACAATATATAGAGGGCTATTCTGCAGTAAGGAGTTCACATGGTAGGAATTCTGGATTTGGGACAAAGAGATTTAGATCAAACTTTTACCCTTTGCTAGGAATGTGACTTTTCAGATTTTGTAGAATACTGCTATGCTTAGAGTCAGGAACATATGAGTTGAAGTCCTGCCTCAGACATAGACTACCTATGTGACGTTCTGCACTTCACTTAACTATTATATCTCAATTTCTTCATCTATAAAATGAGGGTGTTAGCTTTGAAGATCTTTTTCAACCTTTCTCATCAGTGAGTTCATGTCCTGTCACTGGCTATGGTTAAGTAAATCAGATAATCTCTAATATCACTCTATGAGATGAGTGGCTAATTTACATTAATGGAAGGAGGGAGTTTCCACACTGGGATTTCTTGCATGAATAAAATCATAGATGCAAACTCTGATCTCTCCCCATACCACTAAAAAAATATTGCTATGAACCAAGGCTCTTGCACATTCAATTTTAGACTTGACAATAAAAGCTATAGAGCATTTGAGCCTTCAAAATTTTTTCTTCTTGTGGCCCTCCTTTAGCCAAGTGGGCAATTTTCTTCTTTCTATGGTTTTATTCATTTAAAAATAAATAAATAAAAGTCCCTATGGGACTTGGTGGGCTATAGGTGACATTTCTGCTCATTTATTTTCTTGAATAAAACATAACTGGTTGACCTAACTTCTCCTCGGACCTCTTTGGAGCCCTGTCCTCCCAACAATCCCTGTCCATTAAGCTACTTCATTCCTTTGTATTAGCTTACAGATGATAACAGGTTCTTTTTATTCCTGCTACATCTATGTCATGAAGATACCTATTCCAAAAGGGTGGAGGCAGAGGGAGAAGGGATAGCTACAGTAAAACAGAAGCTGAGCAGACTTATTTTGTCACTAATCTGTCTTTCAGCATTTCCAGGTACACTCACCTGGGAAGCACATAATTGTCTCTTTAAACAGTGCACCTGGTCCAATGACATGTTCATGCTGTCCTTCTCAAATCTTAAGGTTCACTTAGGGAACTGCTGGGCTTCTCTCACTGGCAGCTGGAATCTTTTGAAAATAAATTTTAGTGGGGGGGGAGGTTAGAAAGTGAGAAAGATAGAGAAAATGTAATAGAAACATAGTTAATCTTTGTCAATTACACAGATCCATTTGACATATCCCTATTTCAACCAGTCAGCTTCAGACTCTTCTCGTGCAGGGGAAAATATAGACGCTCCCCCAACATCTAATCTATTTATAATGGTAACAAGGCAACTCCAGGCAGTGTGCGCTCATCACAAGCTAATCATCATCCGCTATGCCTTGTGCTTCCTAATTAGCTGCATGTTGGTTGCCTACTGATCAAGCTCTCCCTTCATCCAGACAACAGGAGTGAGGGGAAAAGCAAGTGGAAAGAAGGGATTCTGAGAATGCTTTCTGCTCAGGTTGTCTATTTCATTCTGTTCTAATAGGATGGATTCCCTTTCCCCCTACAGCCTTTAAAATTTTTATTGGAACACAGAATTTCAAAGAAAGGGGGACTATAATGATGATCTAAGGCTACACTTCATTTTACATGTTGGGAAACTAAGTCCCCAAGATAGTAAATCACTTGTTCAAAATTACATGGCAATTTAGTGATGTCTCCCCTTTTAGAGACAGGAGACTAATTTACCTGATGGGTAACAAAAACTGGGTAGGAAAAAGCACCAGACTGTTCAAGAGATTAGGCTTCTAGATGTGATTTGGCAATTGTGTGACCTTGAAAAGTCATATTCTTTCTCTGACTCTTAATTTCTTCTTTTTTAAAATAAAGGACTTGAATTTGTAACTATCCTAAAGTTTTTGAACTGAGCATACCTTTTGACTCAGCAATATCACCACCAAGCATAAAATCCAAAGGGAAAAAAGAAAGAGATTAACAAAAAATCTTCATTGAAGTCTTTTAAAAATTATTATTCTAGCAAAAGACTGAAAATCAAGCTTGATCATTAGTCGGAGTCAACAATGAAGTATTATTGCTCTGTTAGAAATGATAAAGGAGAACCTGGGAAGACCTACATAAACTAGTGAAAAGTGGAAGGAGCAGAACCAATGACTATAACATTGTAAAGATAAACAGTGACTCTAGAGGACTCATCTTGTAGCATGCTTCCTTTTCAGACATGGCCAATATGTGGATGTTCTTTATTTTTTACAAGGGAGAATTTTTTTGGGGGCAGGAATGGTGGGGTAAGTATTGGGAAGGAGACAGGTGGTAATGATAGTGATGCCCTCACTAAGAGAATGTCAATAAAGTATTTAAAAGACTAGATAGATCACAACTAAGTACAGGCAATCAGGGCAATTTTGAAACTAAAATGTTTTAGTATATATTTTTAATTAGGTTTTCAATGCAAGCCTCTTTTTCTGTTCTTTGCAAATAGAAATTATCATATTTGTTGATGCTCATCAAATTCCAAATTACAAAAAAATTTTTAAAAATTTAAGTTAAATGAAGATGGACTGATATTTGCTATTCCCTAACAGTTTAAAGTTCTATCACTTGTTATCAGTTCTTTTAGACATGTATCTTCTCCCACTAGAAATCAGGGGAACCAAACAATGAATAAAGCATACAAACCTAGAAATCCAAAGTCAGGAGACATCTTGGACTATAAATAAATGAACCCATAAATAATTTTGTCTCTGAAGCAGTTTGAACAGTGTTTTTTTTTTTACCACCTTGTTGTCCCTTTATATCCTATTTCAAAATCAACTCCCTTTATTCATTTCCACATTCCAAGTGCATTCTCTCTTGAAATCTCTTATCTTCACTTTAAGACACATTTCTAATGTTACCTCATATGTGAGGCTTTTCTAATTTTGCACACCCCCCCAGCCTTGGTTAAAGCTTTTGCTGTCTTAAAATCAATTTGCATATTCTTTACATAGGTTTATCTGTGTTCACCTTGTATCCAGTAAAATGAAAGCTCTTTGAAGACAGGTATTGTATATTTGCATCCTTATCCTTTGGCAGTATCCCTGCATTTTATTTATTTTTGAATCATATATATGAGATGATCAGTGTAGAGAACTCATGGAAGAAATTCCCTCTGCCAGGACAAGTACATGCTCTTTACTTTATAGTCTTAAGTATTGCCAGGGGTTGTCAGAAGTTAAGTGAATTGCTCAGGTTTACCTTCCTGAGGCAGTTTGTGAACTTGGGTCTTCCTAACTCTCAGACTAACTCTCCATCCATTAGATCACACCAACTCCATATCAAAATTATATATAGCAGGAATTTAGAAAATATTTGTTTGAATTCAGTTACATTGAGCATAAAGTATCTTCTGATTGCTAACATTCAAAAGATCTGTGATTACTTTCTTTCCCTAAGTCTGAAAAGCAAGAGATAACATCTCTGAAATCTGAGGTCCCATAATCCATTATCACTAACAATTTGTGAATTTAAACAAAAATTGTTCTGTAATTTATTTTTCTTCCTATCAGAAAAAATTGTGTGAGAGGCTGATTTGAGGTCCTTCAAGAAAAACATAGGATTTCTGTTGAAATAATCAAAATAGCAAAGAGAGGAAGCATGTTCCATGAAAGACCAAAGGACAGTTGACTTTGAAAAGAGAAGAGGGTGAGGGAGATGATAATTCTCTCAAAACATCTGAAGGGCATTCAGGGGAGGCTTTTTTTTCCATTTGCCTCTAAGGCACAGATAGGTGGTATTGATTAGTTGTTTTAGTTGTTTCCAATTGTCCAATTCTTCATTTGGGGTTTTCTTGGCTGAGATCTTAGAGCAGTGTGCCATTTTCTTCTCTAGCTCCTTTTGCAGATGAGGAAATTGAGAAAACAGAAAAAAGTGACTTACTCAGGATCACACAATTAAGTGTCTTTGGCCAAATTTAAACTCAAGGAAGATAAATTTTCCTGATTTCAGGTTTGACACTATCCACTGAGTCACATAGATGCCTTCTAGGTAGCAGACCAAAGACCCTATTAGGATCATAGATCAAACGTTAGAAGAGACCTCAGACCATTTAGTCCAAACTCTTAATTTTTCAGAAGAAGCCCAAGAAGTTCAAATGCATCACCCAAAATTATGCTGGTGGTAAAAATCAACAAATCAGGACCAAAGTTCCTGATATACCTTGGATTTCAAAATCATGAACATTCTACTACTAATTCATCCTGGAAATATCCTTAGTGCTTCTGGTTCTGGATGAGCTTACACCCTTGAAACCCATTCTCTGAGGAATATACCTCTACATTGGTACCCCCTGCACCCCTGTCTCCCACTGGTGAGTCCCTTCTGGAGAATCCATTTTGCAGAGGGGCCCTTGTTGGCTTACTTTCACCCACACTTGACTCCTTCATCCCTCATGTCCCCACTTTTCAGAACCCTCATTTGTGTTATATTCCCCCATTAGAGTGTAATAAGGATGCTCCTTAGGTCAGCGACTGTCTTTCTTTATACTTGTATAGTATTTGTAACCCTAATGTTTAGCACAGTGCCTGGCTCATAGTAAATGCTTTACAAATGCTTGTGTCCTTTGATTTTACAGAAGGAAGATTATATGAAAGAACTTTTTTTAGCCATAATATGGGGTAGCTAATGAGCTAACAAGCTCCCTGCTCTTTGGGGTGTTTACTGCAAAGCTTGAAAAACTACTAATTGGAATTGTATCTCTGGTGTAGAATTTAGATTAGATAACGATTTAGGTACTCAACAGCATTAAGATTCTAAGGATAGTCAAGGAGCAAAGCTGGGATCATGGATGGGGAGAAAGGAGTCAGGGAGGAAAGGGAGAAACAGAAAAGGAGAGATGTAACAAAGTTTGGGGGAGATACTAGACTTGTCCAATATTATTCACATTATAACTGTGTCCCTTTTAATCCCTAAAGAAGAGGACCTCTGCTTAGGAAAAAATATAGAAGGAATGAAACGAGACTTAGATGATAGGATCCCCAAGATTTCCTCCCCCATGTCCTGACTCTTTCTGAAACCTCAAAAAGACCTAACAACCACTGCCCTCTCTCTTATTCATTTCAAAAAAAAAAGGAGAAAGAAAGAAAAAAAACAATTAAAAATAAGTTTCAAAAATGAAATCCCACAATGATGTTTACACCTGTTCTTTTGTTGTGTTTCAATGAAGAGCAACAATACCAGTCTTTTGACAAGGGTGGAATTAGGGCCCAGATCATTCTAGAAAATAAGAACTAAGGCCTATATTGTGGCTCTCTGCTCTGTTCCCTGATTAATGCCTAGCTGCTAACTGCATCCATCCCTGCCAGCTGAATCTCTCATTTCTTTATAACAAATCAGAGACCAACTAAGGTCTTCTCTAAGAGCCTGTCATTAACTTTGCAATTATGGTTATTATCAACTATGTGCCAATTTCTCAACATCTTTTAAGATCTTTAAATTATGAAGAACTGGGTATGTATATTTTCCCCTCTATCTCTTTCTTTCCTGTCTGGAAAGTGCAACCCTCATTTTGATTCCTTTTCCCCAAATGATTTTTTTAGAAGAGAACACTTTGATGGGGAGGAAAATGAACAGGATTTGGAATCATTTTGTGTGTGTGTGTGTGTGTGTGTGTACATGTGTTTGTTTTTTTGAAAGGGGGGGAAGAAATATTTGTACATTATTCTTCATTCTCCAGGTTATTCATCAAAAGTTTCATTTTTAACAAAAGTCTTTTCCTTATCTTAAAGCCACTGACACAAAAAATACATCATGGAGTTAAAAAGATTGAATTACATTTTGCTGGCTACCACAAAGATTCATGGAGGCTCAAAGGTCCAGCCAGTCCCAAGGTGTATCAAGACTCAGCATTTTACAATTTCTTTCTTTCCCAGAGAACAATGCTAACAGGGTTTGTCTCTTCATTGTGATACGGAAATGATTGAAAATAATCTCAGTATTGCTTGATAAAAGACCTTTGCTGAGGAGGAGAGCAGCTTTGTCATTGAGGACATTGCCCACAGGGGCTCTGGAGAACTGCCTGTACACTGGAGTTCCTGCTGGCCTGTTTTTTTAATGGGATGTTTTCGAGCAATCAGACTGCCTGCTGGGTATCAGGACTGAGTTGCCAATGGGGGTATCGTTGGCCCCAGGAGTCCAATAATGAAATCTCAAGGTCAATTAGAATGAAGTGGAAAGAATTCTGACCTGCAAGGGACCAGTGTGAAGCTAGCTGTGTTATTTAGTGGTTGGACTTGAAGATGGAAAGCCCTTTGGTCATGTCATATTATTAGACATTTAAAAGCTGTGTGACCCTGGACAAGAAAGTTACCTTTTCTGGGCCCTTTTTTCACTCTATAAGATGAGAAATTGGGTTTCTAAGAATTTTGCAAGATGTAAATCTGTGCTCAAGAACCTCTGAGGAGATGATAGTTCCATAGTCCCAGTCCTAGAACTAGCTTGTTATATGATTTTGATTTGGGATGCTTCCTCTCTCAGGACCTTGGTCAGAGGCAGCAAACTCTCCTGAGTGCCCAACCCAATTAAAATGAAATTGAGAAATGTTTAATAAAATAAGTAAAAATATAATACAGCACCGATAGTGTTAACTTGTGGTTTTCTATGTCAATATTCAGTCTTAGAGATCTATTTCTATTTGGGTTTAATACCGTTGAGCCAGATCATGCATGGTACAGTGGATTTGTAAGCAAAGGATTAGGGTTCAAATGCTATTCCTGTCACTTAGACACTGGGTCAATTGGTTAATTTGGACTTGTTTTATTATCTGTAAGATTTGGGGATTGGAAAAGATGGACTCCCTTGAAGCGCTAGTTCTAATTCTAACTCCAATGATGATGTTAGAAAGGACAATAGCCCACCCCCCCAAGGATGAGTTCACCTGCAGATAGTGGGCAAAGGGGGGACACATCATTGTGCCTACCATGAGACTATAGCTATGTCTACACTGGATTGCAGGGATGACTTTTTGAGTTCTGTTCAATAGTTTCAGGTTAGCTGGGAGGGAGAGTCATTCTCATTTGTATAATATTTACATACATTTGCATATCGAGTTCAAAAGTGGCTGAACTCCAGGGATTTGAGGTAATGTGAAGTAAAATGAATTCCTGAGACTCACGGCAGCTGTAATCAAACCTAATCATTCAGGTGTGGTATAGCTGAAAAGATAGCGAGGGGGGGAAGAAGCTCAAGGTGTATATGGGCACGAAGGCTGATGGCCATGGAAAAAACATTGCTTTAGAATACGGCCTCCAACACTTATTACCTGAGTGAATGTTGCCAAGTCCCAGACTTTCATCATCTGTAACGCTGGGGCCTTAGTCTGGAGAATTGTGCCTTCCTATTCTAAAAGAGCTGAAATGAAATGGAAGGTGGGGAATCAAGAAAAACTGGAAAGAAGCCTTCTGTCTTTCCCATCTCTCCTCTATTTTCCCAGGCTTTTCTTTTCTTTTTCTTTTTTTATTAAAACTTTTTATTTGCAAAACATATGTATGGGTAATTCTTCAACATTAACCCTTACAAAGCTTTCTGTTACAAATTTCCCCCCCTACTCCCCACCCCTCCCCTAGATGGCAGGAAATCCACTACATGTTAATTATGTTGAAATACTTGACAAATAGAATATATGTATACATATTTCCAAACTTATCATTGTTGTGCAAGAAAAATCGTATCTACAAGAAAGAATAATCCGATAAAGGAAACACAATGTAAGCAAACATCAATAGAGAGCATGAAAGTGTTATGTTGTGGTCCAAATTTCACATCCCTCTCTCTGGGTGTATATGGCTTTCTTCACTGAACAATTGGAGCTGGTTTGAAGCATTTCATTGTTGCAGAGAGCCATGTCCATCAGAATTGATCATCATATAGTATTGTTGTTGCCGTGAATAATGATCTCCTGGTTCTGCTCATTTCACTCAGCATCAGTTCATGCAAGTCTCTCCAGGCTTCTCTGAAACCATTCCCAGGCTTTTCTTTTCCTGATCCCCAGAATGTACCTTTTAGTTGGTTGTATTTCTTCCCCACATATCCCAGGTTCATGATTGAAGTCACATTACTTACAATTTTCTACCTATCTGGACTTCTGTCTGTCTCCAAAATTTGATTTCTTGTTACTTTCCTTATATGACTAAATATTCTGGGTCTCCATGAGTTCTATTCTTATTCTTTAGTTCTCAGTAATCCTCCTCTGTAGCCCTATATTTTCAGATAGTTTTTTACTACCCAATAGACACTAATCACACACACACACACACACATGCACACACACACACTAGCATACACATACAAGAATTGTTACATGTGTATAAGGGAGGCAATGTGTTTTGGTGGCTACAGGATTGGATTTGAATTCAGAAAAGCCTGGTTCGAAACCTGCCTTAACCACATACTACCTTTACTATACAGGATAAACCATTTTACTACTCATTTACTTCATACTTTTTACTTCACAATAAATAATTAAGTTCAGCGGCCTCCAAAATTCCCCTTTCAGGTATAAAATCAATGATCCTATGAACTATAGGTTCCATAAGTTGGGGTTTGGATCCAGTATGTCTTTGAATTACCCTCAAGTAAGAGAGTTCAAGATTTATTTACATACTTGGAATGGAGAAAGGAAGAAAATAAGCATTTTTTACATACTTAATGTGTACTAATCTTTTACAAATATTTCATTTGATCCTCACCTGATCATTCAGTGCTGCTATTGCAGAGATAGGTAGGTATTATTATTATTTTCAAGAAACTTGGAGGATAAGTGACTTAGAAAAGATCATGCATTTAATAAGTACTTGAGGCCACATTTGGATTCAGTTCTTTCTGACTCAAGGCTGAGTGCTTTACCCACTAAGCCCTGTAGAGCTGCCTGTACTTGGAGACAACCTTGTTGTAAAATATTACCTTCCCCACACATAACTTGGTCCAGCCTAACTGGGCTTCTTGATATTTCTAATACATTATAGCCTGTTTCTGGATGACTTTGATCCATGCACTAACTGTTCTCCATGTCTGATTTGAATATTCTCCTCACTTCTGTCCCTTATAATGCTTAGTATCCTTCAAGACTCAACCTGGGTCACCCTCCACAGGAAGCATTTCCCAATCTTCACAGCTATTGATACTTTCCCCTCAATCACTTCCTACCATATGACCTGACTTTTTAAACTATGATTTATGACTCCCTATGGGGTCTTGTAACTGAATGTAGGGGTTATAAAATTATGATTTATTATTAGTAAATGTTTGATTTGTTCATCTATTTTATATACCTATATACCAGCGGCCACATTAAAGTTTCTCTGGTGAAAAGGGATCATGAGTGGAAAAATTTTAAGAAGCCCTGCCAAATGCTTTCTCCACCTGATAGATTATAAGCTCACTTTCAGTCTGTAGCATAATACCTGGCACCTAATGAATACTTGTTGAATGATTGCTTAGATACCCAACAAAGAAGGAATTAATTTTCCAACATGCAACCCTATGATTTCCCTTCCCTTGAAATTCTGGCCCCTTCCTGCCCCAATGGGTCACAAAGGACAGCCATTATCTCTGACTTTTAGGCAGGATAAATAGCAAATAGCCATCCCAGATAGTCCAGATGTATAATGTGATCTAGAATAAGTAAGAAGAACTTCAGTGCCCCGAAACACCTCTAGCTCAGTCACCAGCAGTTCCCATTGGGGAAAAAGCTTACCAGTTAGGCTGAAGATATATCCTATCCAGGTAAAGCACGGACCAGAAGCCTGGGATTTGCAGAGAAACCTAAACCATACCACAACAGAACAGAACAGCTGATGTCGTCTTCAACAGCTGGTGTTGCCATTTTAATTTTTCTTCTTCTCACACCCTTTCTTTCCTCCAGCCTCCAAGCCCAGGACTATTCTCATCCTAGCAAGTTAGTGTTTATCTGGAACATCTGGTGTGTGAATGGGAGGCTTATTTCTTCCCTTCCCAGTTAGTGAAGCACACACTTTATAGAAGGCTACACTTTTTTCCCTCCTAAGGAATATCATGCTGCTTCGATATTTAACTGTATTTTTCTATCACAGAACAAATTGTTGTGTATGTGGATTTTTTGTCTGATTTTTGTTGTGGGAAGAAGCTATAACCCACCAGGAACAACTTGTGATATTTTTATGCTAATTAAAAGTTTTCAGCATATTTGTTTGCTCAGGAAAATGCTGCCATCTTTCCTTGTTCAATTACTGCTAATTAAGTAGGACCTGTGCACAATCCCAGTAACAATTATTGTAACTACTGTGGCTTTCGGGAGTTTAATAAGTCTGAAAAATGCACATTTTCCTTATTGGTGTATTGCAGAGTTTTATGGGCAATATTATAAACCAAGGGACATTAAGCAAAAGACAAATTCACAAATACATTTTCAGTTAAATCCAGACTCTTTGAGGACCATATTGTCCTTATCTGCTCTTCTTTTTAAATGTCATGGCTAATGATTGGCTACATTCACAATGCCAAAGAATGATTAGTAAAGTTATAAGTTGTTCTGGTGCTTATATTTCCATTCCCAAAGGAATGATGTTGTGTATATGTATGTTTTAGCAGAGTCCCCTCCTTTACAAGCAAGGGTCCTGAGAAATGAAACTGAGTTTGTATTTCACACCATGAAAAATGAATCAAATCATTTTAGAAATGAGCTCTGGGCAGAACAGGTAACATTTTGTGCCCTGAGATACAATGAAGTTAAATAATCTATAGACTAGTTCAAAAAAAATAGCAATTCCAGACTCATTAGCACAAAATTTTAACTCATCAAAACAATTTCTTCAAATTCATGTGTGCCTTAGGTGAACTTCTTTTATGTAATTACCCATTTTTCAAATTTTCATCAGAACCATTGTTGCCAAATAAGCAGCATTGGCAGTTTGCAGTTTGATAGAGATTCCCCCCACCCCAATTTAACATTGTTTTGATTAAATAATTAAATTTAGAACTGAAAGGATCCTGAGAGTTTACCCAATCCAACCTTCTCAATTTACACTGGAGGAAAGTAAGGTCCCAGGAATTAAATGACTCAACAATATACAGGTAGTACGTAGGAGGTATGAGATTTGAACAAGACCCTTTGACTCCTGAATCAGTCTTTTCATTTCTTAAGACTACATTTCTCTGCCTACTCTTAAAGTTTAAACTTTTCCATCTCAGATTAGACTCACAAAACAGTAGATTGTATGTGTTTTGTTTTTTAAAAGATCTATCTTTTGGATATTACCATAATTAAGCTGATACTTGTATGCTCTTCACTCTATTTTCCATTCTTCTAATAAATCTTCAGTGGTAAAAAAGAGAAATATTTAATTGTGCTTTGCAATTCCTTCTCCTTATAGTTGCAAAGAAAGCCAATTCACTTCTGAGGCCATTTCGTTATCAGTTAAACTATAAAACTTACCCAATTTTTCCACAGTGAATTATTTTTGGTTTTGTCCCAGACCTGTGATTTCTTCAATGTACAGAACTCTTAGTGAGGAATCTTCCCTTCCCATTGAACTATCTATTCTTCAATTTCAAATCTTAGAGAGTTCTCAAGGGCACTGAGATACTGGCCCAGATTCACCATAGTCAGTGTTTGGCCAAAGGTAGGACTTGAAAACTAGTCTTCTTAAGTCCAAGCTCTGCTTTTTAGTCAGTATTCCACAGTAATTCTCAATATCTGCATGGGAAAGATAAAATGTGATTATAAAGATAAAAATTTGATATATATTACCCCGGATTTAACACAGTGCCTGGCATGCATGGGGTACTTAATAATTTTTTTCTTGAACAAATGAATGAATACAGACACTGAACATTGCTACATCCTGAGATCCTGTGCATTTAAAGGGCTAGTCTTTTGGAATAAATGCTGAACTGGGGGCCAAGAGACTTGGGTGTTTCCTCTCAGGTGTGCTAATAACTTTTTTGTGACCTTTTCAAGTTCACCTTTCTGTGCCTTGGCTGTCCCATCTGGGAAAATTGATGAGATGATCTAATGGGACCCTTTCTTTCTTTGGGGGATGAGATACGTGAAGGAAAGATCATGAGGACTTGATGAAGCTGTGGATACTCTGCTGAAAGTGTTCTCCATATGACATATACCATCTTTTCTTCTTTCTCCGACAGGAGATTAAGGAAGCGACGTCTGCTCCCCAAATTGGAACCATCTGTGCCTTTAGGAAGATGAAGTGCCCTGGACCCTGCATTTGTTTCTCCAGCTCAGGGTTGGCTACAGTCCAGGTCAGGGCCATGGCCTTCTGTCTGGATGGCTCAGAAATAAGCCAAGCTGCCATGCCACGGGGGCAATGCCCATGTCTCGGAGGATTGGAGTCTCTCCAGCACTGGCAGCTCCCAATTTTCTGCCAACTACCAGATGCTCTATTGACAGCCCTTGAGAATAGCTGCCAGCATTGCTGGGGAAACACACTGGAGAGAAAGGCAGGGAGCTCTGAGCAGGCTCTCTCTGGCTGTGACACAAGGAAGCTGTGGGAACAATGTTCCTTCTACCCTAAACATGATTAAGTTGTCTCACTCCTCTGATTCTACCGACACTGACTCCAGCTTTGAAAGTTCCTTGGGGTTTTCATTCCAACTTTCCAGTCTAGGACACATCAGGAGCTGATCTTATAGGCCCCCCTATAGAACTCAAACCTAATTGTCTGGTACAGTGGGGCACAGTCTTAGTTAAAGAAATACAGCTTCCTAAAGGGCTCAGTCCAGGACTTGGGAAATCTGCCTGGCTTTACAGGCCTGGATGACGGGCAAGTAATTATAGATCAATGACTTATGACAGGTGGGAGAAAGGCAACTTGTCACAGCAAAACAATTAAGTCCCTTGGGAAACCACTTGCCCTCATTGGTGTTTGGGGAAAAAGCAGGGTTGTCACAAATATGATGTTGAAAAGGCAGCCCTGCCCCCTTTCCCTCCTACCCACCCACCTACACTAAACATTCAGAGATGGAATCCAAACAATTACAGAACATTCAATCAGAATTCTCTGAGTCCACAATTATCAAAAGTGCGGAGTAAAGAAAGGATTTGGGCTCTGAACAGGGAATTCGGTTCTCCAAAGAGATAATTGCAGATCTCCCAAATCTCTAATATTACACACTAGCTCCAACTCTCTCAGTGGTGGTGGAGCACTGTAAGCCAAATGGGGGCCAATCCATGGCCCCAAGACCCTCATCTGGCTATTCAGAGCTCCAGATATCTCCATTTAATCAATCATGAGAAAAAAATTAATTTAAAATTGTTGTGATGCTGTGATTAAAGGTAATATTGTGTCCCTTGAAAGATCTAAAATGAAATTGCATTGTATAAATTAAGTCTATAAATGACAAAACCATTCTCTTAGTTATCCATCTTCAAAGCCTTGGCTTTTTCCTTAACTTTTCTTTCTTTCACCTTGATTCTTCTTTAGTAATATCTCATGTATCTCTTCTCTCCCTTCTTTTCCATGCATATTGCCACTGCCCTAGCAGAGTCCCTCATTACTACTCAACTGAACTATTGCCTCCTTGTAAACCTTTCTGCTTGTATTCTCTTCCCCCTTTAATCTATCCTTTAAATTACTGCCAGATTAATGTTCCCTCTGCATAGTTTTGATTATGTTATTTCTGTACTCATATTCATGATTCCTGACTGTCTATTGAATAAAATTCAACCCCCTTAGACTGGTGTTCAAAGATCGCTAGGTGGCCTTAGAGGCAGATAAAACATAAGAACACTGGATCTGGAATCAGGATAGATTAGAGTTCAAATATTGCCCCTTACATATATTACTTGTGTGACCCTGGGCTAATCCCTTTCAGCCTCAGTTTCCCCTTATATAAAATAACTCCTATATCACAGGAAATATTGTGAGGATCAAGTGAGATAAGATGCTTACAATGTTTTATAAACCTTAAAGCACTTTATAAATCCTAGCTATTGTTATTTTGGTACAGTTGAAATAGCATTAGCTTTAGAATTGGAGAACCTGGCTCAAATCATTTCATTGTCAACTACAACCAGGATATTCTTGAGATACTTTAAACTTTCTTTAAACTGCCAGTTTTTTTATCTGTAAAATGAAGAAGTTGGACTGGATGACCTCAGAGATCCATTCCAGTTTAACAGAAGATGAGAGACAGAGAAACAGAGAAAAAAAGAAAATGAATTTATTAAATATTTTCTATATGCCAGGCACTATGCTAAGTGAGGGATGCAGCACAGAGATAAGCAAACAAGAGTGTCCCCACCCTCAAGGAATTTATATTCTAATGGAGCAGGATATTTAAGAAGGTGTTGTTGGATATGGGGGAAGAAAGAACAGTAAAATACATTAGTTGGGAATAAAGGGGCCCCTAGAAAGAATCCAGGAATGAGGGGAGTGAAGCATCCTTTAGGAATTCCTAAATTGTGGTCCTAAGGACGGAGTCAACAATGAGAAGATAGTGGCCCAGACCAGAAATTTTCTAGCAGTAGAAACAGGGTGCTGTGGGGGCCAGGAGTTGAGGACAATGTTAAATCTATGACCCCATTTTTTTTTCCTTCTAGTCTTATTATGCATTATACCTTTATTTGTACTTTATTTTCTCTGTTGGACTATCATCGGTTTTCTGTGAATTGCTTGTTTTCTCACTTTCAAGCCTAAACTTGCAGTGAATAGAGCATAACTATTCTTATAATAGGAATCACTCATTTCTCCTTTCTCCCACCATTTATATCTATTGAATTCCCAGTCCTATGATCCTGTTGATACTAACATTGTCTGATTTCATCACTTAACCTTTCTATTTCTCATCTTTCTTAGTTATAAATTGGGAATAGCATCTATTTTTTTCTACCTTGTGCAACCTCTCCCATCCTTCAAGTCCCAGCCCAAATGCTTCCATTTTATCAGGCTTTTCCTAATGATTCCATTTCCAATTGATCATGTCTCCTAAGACCTATTGTAATAGTTATTTATACTTCTTGGACACATACATCATGAATTATTTTGTATTGTAGTTATTTATTTATGTTTTGCTATTTTACTGGAATCCTAAACTATTCTTACAGCCTTGTTAACAGACTTAACAAAAAATAAAAACAAAGGATGGTAGCCTTCTACCCAGCTACTCCAACACGAGTTGGAGATATTAGTACCTGCAATTATTTGTGTACCTAGACTACCTCATTTTTTGGACCCTGGAATGCCATGATCTACACATAGTAAGAATTTCATAAATGCATTCTGAATTTAATTGAAATATATAGTGTTTTAGAGGAAACTTAGGGAGGACAGTATATAGAGCACTAGTATGGAAGTTAGAGGACATGAATTCAAATCAGACCACAGACACTTACCAGTTATGTGGATAAGACACTTAACTCCGATTGCCTGAAAAAAAAAGAATCTATCTATCTATCTTTCTATAGATATAGATATAGATATATACTATATATGCATAACATATATATGTATATACATATAGTTCTAAACCATCACTAGAGATATAATTTTCATAGGAACATGTTAAAATTAGAAAAGGAAGAATGAAATTTGAGGGTTGAACTTGGTATTACTGGAATGGGAGTTCTGATTCCATCTTTGCAATATATTAGCTATGTGATCATAGGTAATTCAATTAGTATATGTGGCTCTCAGTCTCTTCCTCCCTTAAAAGAAAGGGTTCAACAAGATGAACTATAAATCTCATTTTTTCTAGATTGCATTTCTTTATAAACTGGAAGTGTTTTCTTTTCTACCCCTTTAGTCTCTCTTTCTGATTAGCTAATCCCTCTAGAAACCTCCATTTTAAGAATGAAACTCAGCCCAACTATGTCTTCATTCCTTTTCAGGTTATACTCCTGACTCATTTGGATTTCTTCTATGGTACCCATAAAATTCAGTACTTTATTCTCTCTCCCTTAACTTATCTTATCCCATTATATGTTATCTTCCTCTATTAGATTATAAAATCCTTAAGAACAAGGATTATGTTTCTTTATGATTGTATTTGTATTCATGGCACTTAGCCCATTGCCTGGCACATTTAATAAATGCTTTTAGACTTGACTCAGCTCTATAATAGTTTTATAATCCTTTGTAGGTTGTAGCTTGGTATTCCTACCTTGGCCCTTTTCTACCTGTAAGATAGGAATTACACAGAGAGCTGCAGTACCAGAAAACGTGCATTTAGAGAATCTTTTCACTCCCTTTACTTTTCCTCACTTCCCTGACAAATGTGTTATTTATAAGCCCATGACTCAGAAATGATAACCAAACATTTTGTAAATACAGAAGAAGGTGTGTATAAAAGCAGCCTCATTTAAAGCCTTTGGAAACAGAAATGTCCACACTGAGCAATACTAGGAACAGAAATGACAATGTATAGTAAGGCAAGGTCTCAGTGACATAATGAAAAATCAGAAGTGCCCAGGATTTGGGGACCCAAACCTCTCTAGCCCTAGCACACACTCACTTCTCCTTCTAAGATCTGCTTCTGCCTAATGCTTTCCTAAATGACTGCAGTCTCTGATGATGTCAGGCAAATATGATGGAGCACTTGAATAGCTTCCACCAGCTCTGTATCTGCAAAGAGAAAACAGAACCCTGAGTAGAAGCCAAATTTACATCGTGCTTCTTAATTACCCCATTAAAGCTTGTATGGGATCCTGGAGAACTCATTCTGTTGATGGCAGCTCTTGTCCCTTGAGTAAGAGAAACTAGGGCAGCATTTGAGGAATCTAATCTCAGAAAGGAAGGAGGGGGTTGCTTCCTAGCCCCACTCTGTTTCTCCTGATTACAAGCTTCTGCTGTTAAATCTAAGGTTTGAGATTGACAGTTTTTCTCAAAAAAATGTGATATAGTTAATGAAAATGCAGGAATGTCTTGAATGGGACTATAATAAGGACTTAGGGATTTTCCTGCAAACTCAATAGAAAGTACAGGGTGTTTTTATTGTTTCTATCATTGGACACCAGGGAAAATGACTATTCTACATCAACTCTTCAGGACTGCAGTGGGAGAATAATTATCCATTGCTTGTTATGTCTGGGGATGTCCAAGAAAGGAGATAATACTCCAGGGAAGTGATGAAGAATGGATTATGTAAGGACATTTTAGCATTGGATAATCCAACAATAAATTGAGTAATTGTTAAATTCCAGGGTATGAATGAGTTATTAATGTACCTCTGAATAGGTCTGGAATTCTACTGAAAAATTTGGGTCCTAATTACAGCACATGTGATTAAATTTATTGTAAATATTTTTTTCTGCCATAGAGATCAGAAAGCTCACATTTCCTTCAAACTGTTTTTTTATTTATTTTGTATGTTTTCATTTTTATAGGCAGCTAGGTGACTCAGTGGATAAAGTGCCAGGCCAGCAACCAAAACTCATCTTTCTAATTGCAAAGCTGCCCCAGGTCCTTATCAGCTGTTTTATATTGTCGTTACTCAACTTTGTTTGACTCATTTTCCTCATCTGTAAAATTAACTGGAGAAGGAAATGGCAAACCACTCCAGGATCTTTGTCAAGAAAACCCCAAACGAGGTCAGAAAGAGTTGGATATGACTGAGAAAGAACAATGCTGGTTTCTATGTGTTGATCCCCATTAGAATAATAACTCCCATGCTTGTTTTTTCTTTGTATCCCCAGTACTTAGCAAATGTTTCCCCTACTCATAGACCTTTCATTTTATTAGGTTTGAGAGGGTCGAGAAGAATGCAGTATGTCCATTTGGGATAAGTGGACCTGGGTTCAACTTCTGGTTCTGGGTGTCTTTGGGCAAGTAACATCAGCCCTCTGAGACTATTTCCTCTAATTGGAAGCCAGTAGGACTTAATGATTTCAAAGATATTTTCCTTCCCCACAAAAAAAAAATTCCATGAAGTAGGTAAATCAAATGATTATCCCTACTTTAGGATAAAGCACAATGATCAGACTATGGCTCTGAAAAGTTAATAAAATTATCCATGATCATGTAGCTCACAAGTTTCAGAACAGGGAATGCAACAGATCTTTTATATCCAAGTCTAGAATAGCATCTTCTCATAAAGTAGGAATTATGTTAGAATTTGAGTAGAATGATAAAGATAAAGGTCACTCAGACTATGAACTTGGCATTTAATAACACAGGTCTTTTTTATCATGAGGAGGTCAGTTCATGAATGTACTTCTGTCCAAGGTGTGGTAGCTGGTTTATTAGCAGTGAATTTCTTTAAAAGTGATAACAAACAGTAATATTGGGTTTGTTAGTTGTCTTAATGATCAGCTTTTTAATGAGCAGATGATACCTGCCTTATTAAATCCAAAGCATATCTCTTAGCAAAATGGGCATATTAAGTCTACATTCTGCTTGATTGGGAGGGCAGGTACAAATCTTTTTAATAACAATTATTAACGAAAATCCTTCACCATTAGAGAAGCATTTACCCAAGGACTTAGGAAGGTATCTGCACTTCAATTAATTAAAGTTCCTACTATCCCTTTGAGGGAGAAAAGGGATAACAGTGAATCATTTTACCCAGGACTGAAATGAAGTTGCCTCTTAGGTTGAACAGAACAGCTGTTTAGCAGCTGTAAGGGGAACGCTGAGCTATCATTTAGGGCAGGGTGGTAAGAAGGAGCATCTCTCTGTCAGAAATCAGAAAGGAAATATAAGCAGAGTACAGTTACTTCAATTGGAACCCAGCCAAGCAGCCAGGATTGGCCCTGGCAAGCTTTTTGGGTAGAATTTCTTCTCTGAAGATTTCACAGGTTAACAGGTACAATGATTGTAAACAGTACAATGCAATAACTAAAGATGGAGGATTCTAAGCATACTCCCTTAGCAGCCTACATACTTCCTGACCAAAAGTCTTTCAGTGAGATGTGATGACTCTGTTAAGACCATTGAGGGACCAGGATAAATGTTAACTTGGACATTATGAATGTAGGGGATAGCTAGGTAGCATAGTGGTTAGGCACTGTGCTTGAAATCAGATTTTTCTTCATGAATACAAATCTGGCCTCACATATTTAATAGTTGTATGATCCTGGGTAAATCATTTAATTGTATTTGCTTCAGTTTCCTCACCTGTAAAATGACCTGGAGAAGGAAACTGCAAACCATTCCAGTATCTTTGCCAAGAAAATGCCAAATGGTGACAAGGAGAGTTGTCTCCTTTAGTTAAAAAAATAGAGAATTATAGACCTTCAAAACTAATCCATCCCTAGGATACCATCATGTTGTTAATCAGTCATTTTTCAGTCATGTTAGATTCTTTACGACCCCATTTGGGGTTTTCTTGGCAAAGATACTGGAGTCATTTGTCACTTTCATCTCCAGCTCATTATACAGATGAGGAAACTGAGACAGAGAGGGTAAAGTGACTTGCCCAGAATCACACAGCTGGTAAGTATCTGAGGACAGATTTGAATTCAGGAAGATGAGTCTTCCTGAGTCTAAGCCCAGCACTCTATTCACCTTGGCATTTGATAGGGCATTTAAATTAAAGCCTGCGGGTCATTATCATTTATTAAACAGTAAAATAGGCTAGGAAGGAGCAAGAAGTCACTAACTTAAATGCCCCTAACTTTTTTTTAAAGATTTTTATTTTCAAAACATATTCATGGATAATTTTTCAACATTGACCCTTGCATAGCTTTGTGTTTCACATTTTCCCCTTATTCCCCTCACTCCCTCCCCTAGATGGCAAGCAAAAATGCCCCTAACTTTAATGGTACATCTTGCAAATGAAAATGATGCTTTCCTCACCCCTCCCACGCAGCCTTGCTCTGAGGAGTGATCATCACTTTATTTTACTGCTTCCCCAAATCAATTCATAATTATTAATGTTAAAATGTTTATGGTGGTGGAACGATAGGGATGGGGAAGGTGTCTCTCTCAGTCCTCCATTTAAAGGAATAAATAGGATGTTGAAGACAGTCATTTGTTTCCTTTAGACCATATTGTTTGTCTTGGGGTCAGTTCTGAGAGTCAAATGTTAAGGACTTTGACATGCTGAAGAATATCCAAAGGAAGTTTCTCAAAGTAAAAAGTTGCCTTGTATCAATGTTGCATGAGAATCAAATAAAGGGATTAGGGATGATTAAAAGACAAAACTCTGGGAGGGAAGGTGAGATAGTTGTGTTCAAATGGTTTAAAATCCTTCTATTTGATCACAGAACACAGAATTAAGAACAATGGATGGAAGGATCAGAGGCATATTTGAAGTGGATGTTAGTTGTAGCTGGTCCAAAGTAGAATAAGTTGCTTTTGCTGAAGGTGGCTTCCATCTCCTTGGAAGTCTGCTTTTCATTTAGAGGATACACAATCACTTGCCA
This sequence comes from Myrmecobius fasciatus, assembly GCA_023553655.1. Taxonomy (NCBI): domain Eukaryota; kingdom Metazoa; phylum Chordata; class Mammalia; order Dasyuromorphia; family Myrmecobiidae; genus Myrmecobius; species Myrmecobius fasciatus. Next base: position 57,283 of record JAJPUD010005167.1, read on the forward strand.
GTACCAGATAATTAGGAGTCTATTCAGGTTCTGATGGGAGTAGACAATTGTTAAGGTCCCTTTTATCCCTAACGTGGGATGTATGGGGTGTTCAGGAAGCACTAGCACCGCTGGTATGACAGATGCTGAGCCCTTTTCAGGGATGCTCATCTACCATGCTCATCATCTCAGGTTCATCCACTTAATTATCCACTTCTCACTTATGGTTCCAAGAAACTGTAGTCTGCACAGCAGAAATACTCTACTAAAGTGTCTCAGAAGATGAGATAAATGAAACTCAAGGTAGCCACCAAGTCTCAAATCCAACAGTGAGTTAGGGGAATATTTACTCCAAAACTTCCTTGGCAGAATGAGCAGATGATAGTAATTTGTTCCAGTGGCCATGATGGAGTCAGAAGCAGGTACTGTGGAGCTCTTAGAGCTTGCTCAGACATTGGAGACACCTGTAATCCATTGCATCCTGGACCATCACCAGTAGTATTGACTTTTGGCTTGCCAATGAATTTTGAAGACTTTGGAAGAGAGTGTGAGGTTGATGACTTTGTACAATTCTGCCTCCCAAATTCAATCCATGTGTAAGCCAAGATATCACCCATGGTATCATTGGTCCTCTTTGAGAATGAAGGATGAATGACAACCTCTGATATTCTGTGATTTTCAGACGAAACAAATAACTACATGGACCTATTGCAAAAAATCTTTAAAAATTGTTTTCTGGCAGCCAATATTCTGGCAATATTTTGAAGCTTTCCCCTGTCTGAGAATAAATTTTATCTTTTTGTAGAGCTAAGTGTTCTGTAACTTCCCAGGGAGACTCATTGCATAAGCATCAACAGTAAAATCATATTACCTTGAGTTCCACTCATTTGAAAGACACAATGATCCGCCTACAAGGTCCATGATTCTCACTGAATTATAAACTAGAAAGAATGTGTTTCTCTTATGTTCTTTTCCTTAGGGTCTTGTTCTTAACAAAGAATCCAGGCTAAAATCAATAACTTTTTGAAGACACTAAGAATTCCTCCAGCAGGCTTTCAATTGCTATGTCCAGCAATTAATTCTTTTATGCTAAAGGACATTCGTGTTTGTGATGCATCATCAGATAATGTGGGCCTATTGTGAGCTGTAATTTCTTTTTCCCATAGACATCTCTTTTAGCTCAATAGTTCCTATTTATGGCTCTGTTTATAGTATATACTGTATGTGAGAGTAATAAAATTGTGTTTTGTGTTATAAATTTTTATAATTTGTATTTAGACTAAAATATGCTGTTGGATAGATAATCTCTAAATTTGAGGCTGCCAAGTGGTATAAGATATACAGTGTTTGTCCGGCAGTCAAGAGGACCTGAGATCAAATTCTGCTCTAGGAATTTACTACCTTTTGGCCACTGCCAAATCACTTACACTCTACAATTTCCCCAACTGTAAAATGAAGTTAAACTTGATGGTTAAACTTTTAAAGCCCCTTCTAGCTCAAAACCCATGATTTTTTGAGTCTGTCCATCTGTCTGTCCATTGATATTGGACAGACACCTCAAAAGACAAGAAGCTGGATGCAAATTAAGTAGAAGAATAGATAGGATCATCTTTGGGGAACTGCACAGTTCTTTGACAGATCAAAAACTTCTCCCTGAAAAAAGACCCAACTTTTTATAATCAAGATTCTTCTAATAATGTATGGTTCCAAGTCATCAATTAAAATAGTCTCCTAAGTCCTGCATTTAAAGATCATGAAAAGAGGAATGGAAACAAACATGGTAAGTATGAGAAGGCTAGAACAAAGAGCAAGATCTTGTCTTAAAGGACCAACATCTTAAGGAATGTCAGCAGAGATATTTATGATTGGATCAAATGAAAGAAAAGATGGATTAGCCATGTAGCAATAGCAAAGGTTAACTCACAGGGTAGTGTGAGTACTTAATGATATTCATACAATGCTAAAAGACCTAGAGGAAGGAGCCAGCACAGGGGGTGGACTCCACTACTTCTTTATGACATAGTGATGGGAAAACAGACATAGGCAAAGGTAGTTTCTGTGGCCTTGACATAGTGTAGTGGTGGCAAGCTCAAAGAAAAAGGATAAAACACTAAGCCATATATAAGAATTCTTTCAAACCATATAGTGACTTAAAAACTGCATATTAATATTATCTATATTGTATTTTAATTTATTTTGTTAGATATTTCCTAATTGCATTTTAATCTGAGGTAGCAACTAAGGAGTGCTATGAGCCACATGGGATGTCTGAAATTTCTTATTTAATGAATAGAGAATTGGACACGGAGTAAGGAATATCTGGATTTAGGTCCTGACCCATCTGTCTCTATGAGTTGGGGTGTTACTTTTCAGTGCTCTAAGTCAGAGCCTTACGGAGCAAAGTTGCCAATAAAACTAGATTAAAATATAATTGGGAAACATTCAACAAAAGTAATAAAGGTACATATAAAAATAAAGAAAAATACAATACAATATAGATAATGTAATTTATGGTTCTCCATGTTGGTATGAGAATTGTAAGGCTCTTTTCTACTTGAGTTTGATTACTTTAGGCAACTCTCTAAGGTTTCTAGTTGCAGAAACAATGCCTACCCGACTTGATAGAGGGAGTCCTCTCATCTGAGAATTCCCTATATCAGTGAAATCTCGGGCTTCATACAAAGCTGGATGGATTATGACTTGTATTTGTTACTGATTCTTATGTTGTTATTGTTGCTCAGTCATTTTAGTCATATCTAACTCTTCATGACCCAATTTGGGGTTTTCTTGGTAATGATATTTGCTATTTCTTTCTCCAGCCCCTTTTACAGATGAAGAAACTGAAAAAAACAGGGTTAAGTGACTTGCCTAGGGTCACATGGCTGGAAAATGTCTGAGCCTGGATTTGAACTCAGATTTTTCTAAGGTGGGACTCTCAATTATCCCAACTGGCAAAGTTGCTAAAATGATATTAAATAAAGTGGTATTATAATTCTTTTTTTTTTCAGGAAGTGAGCAGATTGGGCCTATGTTTTTATTTCATTTATTTATTTATTTATTTTTTGCTGAGGCAGTTGGGCTTAAGTAACTTGCCCAGGGTCACACAGCTAGGAAGTGTTAAGTGTCTGAGACCAGATTTGAACTCAGGTCCTCCTGACTTCAGGGCTGGTGCTAGCTGCCCTGGGCCTATGATTTTATGGCATAGAGAAATTCCAGGAGGAGACTCCTTTTGCAAATATAAATCAAGTGGAAGGAAAAAAGGAAACACATTTATTAATCAGATCTGCAACTTAACTTATAGTCTAAGCGATTTGCTTAAGATCACATAGCCAATTCAAGTCCATAGGACTTGAACAAGTTCTTCCTGCCAAGTCTGTCTCTCTATTGACTATATATACCATACTGATGATCCAGGTCTTATAGCAGATCAAATTTGGGAGGAACTTTAAAAGCAATATAGTTCCAAGCTTTTAGAGGTTTTCTAAGTTAATATGTGGCCTGCAAAGATCCTTATATGTGGTTTAGAAACCTCATTTCTATTTGAATTGGACATCACTGCTCTTATAGCATCTCTGACTGTCGTCTTAGCTTCAAAACTGTTGGGAAATGCTTCTTTTTTAAGCATCCCATTGTAACTTGGTATTGTTCTCATCATTGGCAAATTATTCCTCATATTAAGTTTGAAGTTTGCCTCTCTGTAACTTCTGCCAACTGGATTTAGCTTTGCCCTCTGAAACAATAAAAAAGAGGTTTTATCCCTTTGCCACATGAAAGTTCTTCAAAGGTTTGGAATATCTACTTTATAGTTCCTATTCCCCTTCTCTTTTCTTATTCAAACAAAACACCTCCAGTTCCCTTAACTATTTTCCAAATAATAGGGTTTCCTCATCTTTCACTTTCCTTTTTGCTCATCCCTGGATACCTTCTAGTTTCTCAATGCTCTCCCAGAGAGACTGCAATAAGATCTTATGACCAAATATAGAATTGAGTCAGAAAAGATTATCTAATCTAGTCTCATACCTGGGGCATGAATTACTTCTACAATACCCACTTAAGTAATTATCAAGGACCAAGGATATCGAGTGACAGGAAAATTTATACCTTGGGGCATAGCCCATTAAAAAGGTGGGCAGACCTGTTAGAAAGTTTTTCCGTGTAATAGCATATTTTCGTGTGACTGGCCTACATTGAGTTGAAATGCACTGCTGCAACTTTTATGGATAGCTCTTGGTTTTAGCTCTAAAATCCAAAAGACCTGGGTTCAAAATCCTACCTCCCAGAGTAGTGTCTCTGGGGTGAGGGCTGCTGAAGTCTTTATAGGGCTGTTTTCCAACTTTGGTGTCCACCTGATCTACCTAATTGCTCCAAGCAGTTGTTGCAGCAGCTACACACTGGTACTCCATTTCAGCAGAAGAGCTAAATCAGATTGAAAGTAATCAAGGGATCTCAAACTCTATGGTGAGGTAGGGAGTGCCTACCTTAAGTATGTGAAAACTCCTCCTGGTAGAATGGGCAGATGAGAACAATTTGTTCCAACAGCCTTGAAGGCAGTTGAAGCAGGTGCTATGGAGCATTTAGAGCTTGGTTAAACATGATAGATCCCAATCATGGAAGACACCCACTGCATCTTGAGTCAACACTAGTTGTTCTGCCACTGAACATTGATAACTCTGGAAGAGAGACTGAGGCTGACAACTTTGTGCAACTCTATTTCACTTAAATCCAGTTTACAAACACATCAAAAGACCATTCCATTTTTGCCATTTCTACTTCCCTCAAAGTCCTGTGCTGGTGGATAAGTGATGAAGCAGTAGGTATGGCTACACTGGAAGCTGTAGTCACAAACTGTACACAGGCAGCCCAGACCATAGAGATGTTTTATCATTGCAAGCAGCAGTGGGATTTGCCAGTCTCCTGAGTGTCTGATCAGCCTTTTAAGGACCACACTACTGACCTCCAGGTGTGAGGAGGGAGCTAGAAAAGATGCCATACAAATTGTCTGCTTACCCAACCCTGACCTGACTACCAAGACAGGCAGGGATCCCCTCCTGTAGTTGAAAGAAGTGCAAAATGCACAGTTAGAGAATCCCCTCCAAATGTTCATGGGGGCAATTTGAACTTGACTTGTGACAGAACATTCCACTCTCATATTTTTCTGATTATCCACAATCAGATACACTAACCTGACTCTTACATAGTGATGCTATTTTGATCCTCTTTAAGAACCAAGGACAGCAACCAACTAAATGGATTGATTGTGGACAAGTAACAATCCCTCTATTTTCTTAGGCTGTATGTTGCAGGGATGATCTGGATGGTCCAGGAAGAGAAAGTTCATCAGAGAGTTCCATTAACTGTTGAAATCAGACATAAAACACAAACAGAAAAACATAATGTACAAAGTCCCATATTAATCATTGGGGTGATACAAAGACTAACAAACCAACAAGTCCCTGCCCTTATAATGCTTGTATTCTACTCCAGGGCTTTGTGTTTTATAGATAATGTGATAGAAGATTTTAAAAGTCTTTGCTAAAACAAATGGTAAGGTAGTCTTTGAGTAAATTTTACATATAACAGATCTCAAAATAAGGGTACTTGCTCTCTGGTCTTTAGCCAATATTTAATGTATGCAGTAGGATGTATCTAGGAATCCTTTTTACTCATGACCTTCTTTCCTGGCAAGGTCAAACTGAATGAGCTGTGTTTGCACTTCTCTTGTCTTAGATAGGATATCTGACTTTGGTTTATAATGAAAAGAAAATCATTAAGGATTACTGGGAAGCATACAAGGTGCCTTGGATAGTAGAGTTACCTTACCAATAGTATAATCTGCATTGATACAGTGTCTCCTTGCCTAAGATTTACATATTTTATCTCTTGTAGGTGTCACATGTTACTCACCACCCCATACTTTCCTCCAAGGACTTGGTGAAGGAATTATTGAAATCTGAAACAGGGAAATATAGTGACCATTATCTGGTGCAACCCTACTTTTCTCACAAGATAAGGAAAATGAGGCACATTCGTTCATTTGTATATTCAACATATGTTTTCTGAATACTTATTCTTCAAGAGCTGATGTTAGGTGTTTTGGAGATACAAAAATGAGAAAAATGCAGTCCTAACACTTAAGAAACTTAAGTACTAGAAAAGGAAATAAGGATAGGGTACAATAATTGTAACACAAAGAGATCACTTCAGAAGGGTGAACCATTTCCCAAAAACTACACAACAAATTAATGGCAGAAGCCATGCTGGAAACCCGGCCTCTAAACATCCAGAGTTAATTGTTCATTCATGCTGACACACATTCATCCCACTCTGTTCATCAAGGGAAACGGGATGAGAAAATGGCTATCTTCCCATACCCCTCCCATTAGTAACCCTCAGGAGTAAGAGGAAGAATACAATAACTTTTGGCAATCTCAGATAAATGATGATGTTGATGATGATGGCAGTGATGGTGGTGGGGCTGGTGATGATAGCTATAGCATTTATACAAAGCTTTTACAAAGTGCTTTACATATGCAATTTCATTTCTCATTTTCCACTCCCCCTCTTCCCATGAGCTCAACTACTAGAGAGAAATTGGTTAATGGAACCTAATCCCCTCCCTGGGAACTGAAAGTTGGCAGTCTGTCCTTCTACAGCTCAGGAATAACTGCCACATGAACTTTCTGGCTCTCAGCCCCATGCTGAGCATTGCATTATTAAGAAAAATTTACTCTTCAATTTCTTGTAGCGATTTCAAATTCCCAAGGTTATTGCAGCGCCTTACTTTATAGCAACAATTACACAGTACTCCCTAAAGTCATAAAGGATTTGGAAATTTCCTCTGCTGAACCTTTGGATGTCAGATGTCCCCAGACTACATCAACATAAATTCCATCATCCTAAAATCAAGATACTTAACCGGTAGGCACAGGGAGGGGGAAATAGAGGAGCAAGGGTGGCAGATGTGGAAACAAATGTTTTTTATCAAAGCCTTCCTTAGTGCTAAACACATGGAGAATACTTAGAAAAGATGAGTCATGGGGACTGTAACAACTGTAAGTTGAATCTTACAGAGATATGTCTGATATTTTCAAGGGGTAAGTTTCCCCCTTACTCTGGTTTCCAATCATAGCCTCATCACTCTGTTGACCCAGTAGTGGCCAAGAGTGCCATGCTAAGTCCTAAATTTAGAACCAGAGAGCTTTAGTGTGGATCCTTTTCCTGCTAAATTTTGTGTGTGACCCTCTATTTAACTTTTTAAAGACTTGGATTTCCTTTGTTTGTAAAATGAGGGGATTAGGTTACATGGTATCTAAAATGCCTTCTTGGTTTTAAATCCTAAAATCACATTCCTTCAATGACAGAATTAATAACAAATGACTGAATGAATTTAAAGAAAAATAATTATTAAACTTTTACTACTGAGTACTGAGGATACAAATTCAAAAGGAACATAGCCCTGCCTTCAAGGAGATTATTTGAGTCAAGGCAACAGGGAGTGGATATTTAGATATGGAAAGCTGCTGTTGTTGTTTGTCCTCTGTTGTGAAAAAGGACCATGACATCAAGGAGGTGATGCTATGACATTTAAGTAAGGGAGGCCTGGGCAAGATTACTTGCCTCACTTTCCCCTACAGAGCCACCTGGGGCCAATGGCAAGATATGGATCAAGATGACCATAAATGGTTGTGGATGAAATGGGAGATTTTGGAAGGAAGGAAGGAAAGAAGGAAGGAAGAAAGAAAGGAAGGAAGGAAAGATGAAAGAGAGGAAGAAAAAAAGAAAGAAAGAAAGAAAGAAAAAGAAAGGATGAAAAAGAAAGGAAGGAAGAAACAAAGAAACAAAGCAACAAAGGAAGAAAAAAAGAAGGAAAGAAAGAGAAAGAAAGAAAGTACAAAAAAGAAAGAAAGGAAGGAAGGAAGTAAGGAAGGAAGAAATAAAGAAAGAAAGAAACAAAGAAAGGAAAGAAAGGAAAGAAAGGAAGGAAAGAAGGGAGGAAAGAAGATAGGAAGGAAGGAAGAGAGGGAGAGAAAGAGGAAGAGAAGAAGGGAGGGAGGGAGGAAGAGAGGAAGGGAGGGAGGGGGGAGGAAGAGAGAAAGGGAAGAAGGGAGGAAGAGAAAGAGGGAAGAAGGGAGGAAGAGGGAAAATGAGGGAGGGAGGAAGGGAGAAAATGAGGGAGGTAAGGAGGAAGGAAGGAAGGCAAGGAAAGAAGAAAAGAAGGAAGAGAGGAAGGAAGGAAGGGCGGGACAAAGAGAGGGAGGGAGAGAGGAAAGAGAGGGAGAGCGGGAAGGAGGGAAGGAAAAAATTCTTCCAAATGATAAATTCCAGCTTGTGGGGCAGCTTTACTCCTTCCTTCCCTCTTTCCTTCCTTTTCCTTCTTCTGTCCACATAGGAAAATTTGCAAGCATTAATGCATAGATCCATAAGAAGGTAGATTGGCATATATTTTATATAAACAATGAGACATATTTGAACTGCTTATGTCTATTATACTGTAAAGGGAATAGGGTACATGCAGGTAGGATAGCTGATGAGACTGCAAAGCACAGCCTTTTCTAGTACTGAAACTCACTTCATAGTGAGACCACATGAACTAGACAAAGGAGAATACCACAAACACTTACTTTAAAGGTAACAAGCTCATGTCACAGGAACCAAGAGATTTCCCTTTTCTGCTCATTGGTGTGAAAAGGTAAAAAAAGTTTGAAAATCTTCAGGGATAGTACGCATAAAGATTATGATTTGGAAGTTATTTCATGGAAATCTATCCTTGATTCTTTGTGTGTTTCTATTTGTATATTTGGTCCTGTTCATCAGTTCCACTCTCTTTTTTTCTTCTGTCCACCCCCTTTTTATTTTATAAGCTGCATTTGACTAAGTACAAAACTGTATATATTATTACTCTTTAATGAGACAATCAGTATAGCATCTATAAGCAGAAGGACTGAAAAAACTTCATTATTTATAAGGAATCCTTTCCCAATATGTATCTTGTTCAAATCATTCTCTCTCTCTCTCTCTCTCTTTTTTTTTTTTTTTGCTTAGGCAATTGGGGTTAAGTGACTTGCCCAGGGTCACACAGCTGTTAGGTGGCTGAGACCAGATTTGAACTCAGGTCCTCCTGACTTCAGGGCTGGTGCTCTATCCACTGCGCCACCTAGCTGCCCCTCAAATCATTCTCTTAACAGTGGCAAATAGCTTTGACAATAATTTTTGTTTTCATATTTTCATAAAAGATGCCTTGTTTAGGCATTTTCCTTATGCCCCAAGACATTATGGAATCTTTTCAATGAGAATCATGAAAAATTCAAAAAAAACATTAGCACAACAATCCATACAGGGGAAAAAAAACTAAATGGATGAAAAATGCCTATTGTTTATACTGTGACATGTAGCTAAATGGCTAGTCTAGTATATCTACACATATATTTGGGATCAACAGATAGGTCTTCATTGGCTCTTGAATATAATACATGGAAAGTGTGTTGAATTTGTATTTCATACATACTAGTAGAACACATAGGATGTTCATCAGTATTCCGCATTCTTCTCATAAGACTGGACCACTTCCTGTATCTATTATATAAGACAGCATTCAGAGATAGGACTGGGAAATAGACTGAAATAAGGAGCTCCCAGGTAAGAAAACTTCCTGTTCTAATGCAGGTCAGCATCTTCCAATTTTAGATAGTTGCTTTGGGCGCTGAAAGATGAAGTGAATTTGTCCTTGATCACTTAGCCAGTAGATATCCAAGACAAGGCTTAACCTCATGTTTTGCTAACTTTAATACTAGCTTTACATACACTACACCATATTAACTCTCATGTGTTGAATTTTTCAAAACTGAGAGTGCTACATTGATATAAGTTATCATATGTTTCCTTGATGATATATTTTCCTTATGCTTCTCCTGGAGCATGGATCCTCATTGCAAAAGGCATATTTCCAAGGAAGTATGGAAAAGGGAAGGTGAGTCACTCATTAAGAATGAGGGATGAGAGGTGGACAAATTCAATGGTTCACCAGGAAGGTCCAAATGTAATCGAATGGGAGAAAGGCCTTCAGTACATTGGATTGATCTTCAGTGGAGGATATATGAAAAATCATTGGAAGCCTGGTATGGTGGTACATTCCTGTAATCCATGCTTCTGGTGGGGATGTGGTTCAAGCTAGTAGATTATTTTTGAGTTTGGGAATTTTGAGATTCAATAAGGCTAAGTTGGTGTACACACTAATTATAGCACTAATATGGTGGAGCCTTTGAGAATGAATGGTGACCTAACAACAAAACTATGAGATGATCAATTTTGATGGATATGGTTCTCTTAAACAATGAGATGTTTCAAAATGGTTCCATTTGTTCAGTGATGAAGAAAGCCATATATACTTAGGGAGTGGACCATGGGAACTGAGTATGGACCACAACATAGCATTTTCACACTTCCTGTTGATGTTTGCTTGCATTTTGTTTTTCTTCTCAGGTTTTTTTTTTTCTTTCTAGATACGATTTTTCTTGTGCAGCAAGATAACTGTATAAATATGTATATACCATATATTGGATTTATCATGTATTTTAACATAGTTAACATGCATTGGGTTACCTGCCATCTAGAGGAGGGTTTGGGGAGAAGGAGGGAAAAATTTGGAACAGAAAATTTTGCAATAGTAAACGTTGAAAAATTACCCATGCCTATGTTTTACAAATAAAAAGCTTTAATAAGAAAAATAAAATTCTTCAGAAAAAAAAGAGAATGAATGGCCACCATTCATTCCTAAGGAGAGTCAAATTAGTCTAGATCAGAGACAGGGAAGCTCAAAACTTTTGGGTTTATCACCAGAGTAATTGTCGTCATGAATGACTGCCAGGTCATATAGTATCAACTCTAGTCATTCTATTATATTCCATTCACTTTCATTTCTATTCTATTTAATTCATTGATTCAAGCATTTATTTAGTTCCTCTCCCCTTCAGGGATATTATCAGTTTGATAATCATAAAGCTAGCTTTCAGGAAAGTCAAAATCTTATGGGACAGAAACAAAGGACAATCTTTGAAGAAGAAATTTATAACCTAACTGGGGGAAGTGTACTCTTTTACTTACTTCAGGTGAACACACATACTCAATTCAATAACCTTGGGAGGAAGGTCCCGTTGTTATATTCATTTTACAAATAAGAAAACTGAGGCAAATAGAATGTAAGTGACTTATTTAGGGTCACAAGGATAATGAATGTTTGAGGCTGTATTCAAACGCAAGTCTTTCTGACTCTAGTCCCATAGCTTCAACTATTAAATCATTTAGATGTATACTACTATATATAAAACACTGGAGATGAAAAGATCAAAATGGAAGAGTCCTTTCCTTTAAGGAGCTTTTAGTTTACTGAAAGTATATAAAATTCATATAGATATGTAAATGCAAAGTACATACATAGTTGAAGAAAACTTTCATGAAGGAAGGAATGTTAACTTGGGCCTATGCATGTGGAAGAATAAGGAAAACCTTTTTATACAGGAAATTTGTTTGGAAAGAAACTAGGAATTCATATGAAACAATTAATCAACTACTGCAAAGTGTCCATTGCACATATATAAAGACAGCACAGTATAAAAGGCAGGGTCTGGGATATGATGCTGGAAGATCTGAATGTGAATTTTATAATGACAGCTTACTAGCCTTGTGAATTTGTATAATTCATATAACCTCTCTGAGCCTCATTATTGTTAGCTGTAAAATGAAAATAATAATTGCTGATCTATCAAACTTTTATAATTTTCATGAAGTTCAAATGAGGTATGTATATGAATATGTTCTTGGTAAGATGTAAAATAATATACTTCCTTAAAAGCCCTTCTGAGACTACTTCCCCAACTCTGACTCACTGTGGAGGCCTAAATTTCTAAAAGGAAATCTCCTACTCCAAATCAGGTTTTTAGGGATAACTTTGAAGGCTTAGGGTTTACGGTGTTATAGCTCTTGATACCCTACCAGTAAGTTGCCAATTAATAATTAAACAGATTTCATTCACTTTTATAAAAGTATCTTATTAGGAACATATATTACAAACAGTAATTACCAAACATCCCTCTAAAACAAGGAATATACTCTCTCCTTGTACATACAAGTTTCTTTGGAAGAGAAGAATCAAAATTTAAGTGCAAAACTCTGCAGGTAGAGGACATATGTGACAAGGAGAGCATCTTCCTTTTTTTGCTTAGAAGTCCTTTTTTCTCTTTATCCTTTTTGGTTCACTGAAAGAGATATTATCAATTGTGGACAAGTTGCTTTCCTGCCATGCTTGACTGACTCCATCCAAATTTAGCCTAGAATCTCCAATGAATGGAAAGATCAATTGGGCTTGCTGCTTAAAGGATATAGTGTCTGATTGAACTAGTCAATCCTCAAATGGGATAGGTCAACTAGGTCATTTGACTGTTGCAAAGGCATCTCTCCAGTCTCAGCTGGCATCCTGCAATGCTCCAGAATTAGTAGTTCTCCCAAGGTCACTGACTGGGCATGTTCAGTGTTCCTGCTTGATCACTTCCTAGCCTCTGTGGCTACAGCTCCAGGATTTAGTGGACTTGGATTCCTATGCCTAATCATTGGTGGTATCTCTGATGAACTCTCTGGATTTCCCAAATTCACAAAGTTGGTATCTGTATGTTTCCTTCTCAAAGTACTCATTTAGTTAATATTAGAAAAGAATAACTAGGAAGAGATAGAGGCAGCTCTTTGCTTATAGAATAGCTTCCCTTACCCCTAGAGCTTGAAACAATCTGCCTTCTTGAAGTCTAAAAGGAAAAAAAGAAACTTTTTCTTTTGCATTCTCAGTTCTGATACAGCAATTTCTGAATTCTCAATTCTTTTGGGTCCACAGCCAATTAGAAGAATTTTGGTTACAAAGAATAAAATCTGGAGTTACTGTGGCTAGAAAAATCCTTTCCCCCAATTTCTATAAGATTACTTGAACTAGTCCATTGGGAATATTTGTCTCTGTTCCAAAGAATGGTCCTCTATAGACCTTGAGAGGTGCTTCTCAGCCACAGAACTGATCTGAACACAGTCTGTTTCCTGAATCAGACTTCCCTAAGTATTCCCCATCCGATAAGCTATAGAGGTCAATTCTTTGAAAAATGTGTTCCAAGAAGGAAAGTTGAGGACATGCTCAAACTCATAATGGAAATCTAAAATACATCTTTTGAACTTAGCCCTTAAGAAGTCATTTCAAATACATAAAAATTAAGGTAGGAGTCAAACTCGCAATTTCCAAACCTCGGACAAGGTTGGGGGGAAGCTTACATGGAGCAAGTTTTATGGGTTGATTCAAATAAGATTTTGTGCCTTGGGACAGCACCTTATAACTGTTGGGGGATTGGAGCTCAAATGAGAAAGCTTCCTGAATTGTTGCTGCTGTAGCTGTCACCCATTGGGGGTGCCACTTTCACTTCTACAGTTGATATTGCAAAGTAGGAAAGGTCAGGGAGGAGAGTTGAGGCTGCCATTGTGGCATAATAGTTTGTTGGGGTAATGGAGGAAGTACCCTAGATTCCTACTTCAGGTTCAGAATCTCTGTGTGAAAATGAATCTATTGGTGCCCTTTGAATTTACGTTTCTGAGACAAAAGCCCTAATTCTTTTATCATGGTTATGGCTTTGAGTCCAAAGGCAATTAATCAATCAATCAATCAACACACATTTACTAATGTTTGCTATATGCGAGGCACTGTGTTAAGTGCTAGGGATACAAAAGAGGCAACATATAGTCTCTTTCCTGAAGGAATTTACACTCTAACAGAAAAAGGTAAAAATTATTGACATTTGCCTACCAAAGACTTTTTTTGGTGACCCAGGGTTTCCGCAACCAAAGCTTAGCAGTCTCTGTTTTCTGCCAGGTAAGCTCTTTGGCATTGTTTGAATGGACAAGTTATAAGTGCTGGGAATCCCAAAGAGCACATGCTTTGAGCCATATTTTCTTAGTGATACACACATGGGGCTTAAAGGTAACACCTGGCCTTTCTAACAAAAACCTGACTGAAACAAAACCAGAAAAAGACAAAATGGCTGTAATTTAAAAAAAAAAAAAAGTTCCTTTACTGAATTGTACTGAAAGAAGAGGAAAGGTGATGTAAAATGGGGTAAATTATATTTCATGAAGAAGCAAAAATGACTATTATAATTGAAGAAAAGAATGGAAAGGGATGAGTATTGTGTGAACCTTACTTTCATCAGATTTGACTCAAAGAGAGAATATCAGACATATTTTGCTTAAAGAGAAACTTGTCTCACCCTAGAGGGAAGTAGGAGAGGAAAGGGGAAAGGAAAGAGGAATACTAATAAAGGGGAAAACAGAAGTAGAAGGGGAAAACAATAAGAAAGGAGGAAGGGATGTAAAAGGGGAGGGCTGTTAGAGGGAGGTGGTGGTCAAAAGCAAAACACTGGAGAAAAGGAAAAGGCAAGAGAAAAATGTAACTTGAAGAAAATAATCTGGCTAAAAAAACAAGAGTTAATAATTTTAACTGTGAATGTGAATGGGATGGATGCTCCCATAAAATGGAAGTGAATAGCAGACTGGATTAAAAGCCAGAATCCTACAATAGGTTGTTTATAACAAACACATTTAAAACAGAGCAATATGTTCAGAGTAAAGGTAAAAGGCTGGAGCAGAATCTATTATGTTTCAGCTAGCATAAAAAAGCAGGGGTAGCAATCCTGATCTCAAATCAAGCAAAAGCAAAAAGAGATCTAATTAAAAGAGATAAGGAAGGAAACTACATTACCATATATAATGAAGTAATATCAATATTAACCATATATGCACCAAATGGTATAGCATGCAAATTCCTAGAGGAGATATTAAGAGAGTTGTAAGAAGAATGAGACAGAAAGCTGTACTAATGGGGGATCTCAATCTTGCTCTCTCAGAACTAGATTAAATCAAACCACAAAAATAAATTAAAAAGAAGTTAAAGACATAAATACAATTTTAGAAGAGTTAGGTATGATAGACATTTGGAGAAAATTGAATTGAGGCAGAAAGGACTATATTTTTAACTTAGCATTATATGGAATCCGCATTAAAATTCACCATGCATTATGGCATAAAACCCTCAAAATCAAATGCAGAAAGGTAGAAATAGTGAATGCATTTTTTTTCAGATCATGATGCAATAAAAATTACATGTAACAAAGGCCAGGGGAAAATAGACCAAAAAGTAATTGGAAACTAAATAAATAATCTAATCCTAAAGGATGAGTGGGTAAAACAACAAATCACAGACATAATCAATAATTTCATCCAAAAGAATGACAATAATGAGACAACAACAAAATTTATGGGATGCAACCAAAGCAGTTCTTAGTGGAAGTTTTATATCTCTAGATGCTTGCTTGCATAAAATGGAAAAAAAAAAGAAGATCAATGAATTTGGCAGGCAACTAGAAAAAGAAAAAAAATTAAAACCCCCTAATTAAATACCAAATTGGAAATTCTGAAAATAAAAAGGGAGATTAATAAAACTAGTAAGAAACTAGTAAGAAAACTCTTGAACTAATAAACAAAATTAAGAGTTGGTTTTATGAAAAAGCCAATAAAATAAACCTTTAGTCAATTTTATTTAAAAAAGGAAAAAATAAAATTAAAGTGTTAGTATCAAAAATGAAAAGGGTGAACTTTCTAACAATGAAGAGGAAATTAGGACAATAATTAGGAACTATTTTGCCCAACTATATGCCAATAAATCTGATAATCTAAATGAAATGAATGAATACTAGCAAAAATATACATTGCCTAATTAAGAGAAGAGGAAATAAATTACTTAGTCCCATTTTAGAATAAAAAATTGAATAAGTTATTAATCAACTTCCTAAGGAAAAAGAAATCTTCAGGGCCGGATGAATTTGCATGTGAATTATACCAAACATTTAAAGAGCAACTAATTCCAATATTATGCAAACTATTTGGAAAAATAGGGAAAGAAAGAATCCTACCAAATTTGTTTTATGACACAGATATGGGTTGATACCTGAACCAGATAAGATCAAAACAGAGAAAGAAAATTATAGACCTATTTCCTTAATAAGTATTGATGCAAAAAATCTTAAAGTATGAGTGAAGAGATTACAGGAAGTCATCCCAAGGATAATACACCATAACCAAGTAGGAGTTATACCAGGAATTCAGGGCTGGTTCAATTTAGGAAAACTAGTAGCATAAACGACTATATCAATAACCAAACTAGCAAGAATCATATGATTATCTCAATAGATGCACAAAAATTTTTGACAAAATCCACCACCTATTCCTATTAAAAACACTAGAGTATATAGGAATAAATGGAGTTTTTCTTAAAGTGATCAATATCATCTATTTAAAGCCATCAGCAAACATCAGATGTATTGGGGATAAATTAGAGACATTCCCAGTAAGATCAGGGATGGAACAAGGTTGCCCACTATCACAATTACTACTTAGTATTATATTAGAAATGTTTGTCTTGGCAATAGGAGAAGAAAAACAGATTAAATGAATTAGAACAGGTAAGGAGGAAGCCTAGTTATCACTCTTTGCAAATGATAAGATGGTATACTTAGAGAATCCCAATTAAAAAACTACTAGAAACAATTCACAATTTTAGCAAAGTTGCAGGATACAATATAAATCCACATAAATCATCACCATTTTTATATGTTACCAACAAAGTCCAGAAGCAAGAAATACAAAGAGAAATTCCATTCAAAATAACTGTATATAACATAAAATATTTGAAAGTCTACCTGCCAAGGCAAAATCATAAACTATATGAATACAACTACAAAATGCTTTGCACACAAATAAAGTCAGATCTAATCAATTGGAAAACTCTCAAGTGCTCATGGTTAAGCTGATTTAATATAATAAAAGTTACAGTACTTCCTAAATTAATCCCCTTATTCAATGCCATAGCAATCAAATTCCCAAGAAATTATTTTACGGAGCTTGGAAAAATAATAACAAAGTTCATTTGAAAGAACAAAAGGTCAAGAATTTCAAGAGTTAATGCAAATAAAAATGGCCTAGCTGTACCAGACCTAAAATTACATTATAAAGCAGTCTTTGCTTTACCAAAGTAAAAGCCCTTTGATCCAGCAGTGTCCCTACTGGGTCTGTATCTCAAAGAAATTATAAAGAAGGGAAAATAACCCACATGTGTGAAAATGTTTATAGCAGCCTTTTTTTGTAGTGGCAAGGACCTGGCAACTGAGTTAATGCCCATCAGTTGGAGAATTATTTAATAAGTTATGGTATATGAATGTTATGGAATATTATTGACCTATCAGAAACAATGGGCAGGATGATTTAAAAGAGGCCTGGAGAGTCTTCCATGAACTATTGCTAAATGAAGTGAGTAGAACCAAGAGAACATTGTACACAGCAATAACATGATTTTACAATGATCAGTTCTGACGTACACGGCTTTTTTCAATCATGAGAGGATTCTGGCCACTTAAAATAGTCTTGTGATTCTGAGAGCCATCTGGACCCAGAAAGAGGCTTGTAATGACTGAGTGTGGATCACAACATAGTATTTTCATTCTTATTGTTGTTGTTTGCTTGCATTATATTTTCTTTCTCATTTTTTCCTTTTTTATCTGATTTTTCTTGTACAGTATAATAATGAGAATATCTATAGAAGAATTACACATGTTTAACATATATTGGATTACTTGTCATCTAGAAAAGTGGGGGGGGAAGAAAGGGAAAAAATTTGGAACACAAGTTTTTACAAGGGTGAATGTTGAAAATTATCTATACATGTATTTTGAAAATAAAAAGTTTTAATAAAAAAAAGAAAAGGAAAAAAAAACTTGTCAATGAATATTTAAAATGGGGTGGGAAGAACTCTTACTGTGTTCATTTTCCTCCATGTCAACTCCTCCCACAGATGCTTTCCTGATTTAAAAAAAGACATGAGGCATGTGTTCAGGCTCTTGCCTGATGGCTAACTGGCTTCTTTTAGATTTGAAAATGTTGTATTTTTAAGCAATAATCTGCTTATGCCTTGGGGAATTCTGATAAACACATTTTAATAAATAAAAAAGAGTCACAAGGATATAAACAAAACAAAACAAAAAAAGTAGGCAATCTGGAAGATAAAGTGCCAGCAGGAATAATGGTTATACTTAATTACTTGTTAGTTCTTTAGCACAAAATCCTACACAGGAGTGGTCAGTGCTTGAGGTATTAGACTAACTAGAGGCAACTGATTGCAAATCAATAGTTGCCTCTTACTACGGAGTTGACAATCCCTGGACAAAATAGTAGTGGATTTCAGTATAAACTTTATGTTCATTTTAAAAGTCTTTTCCAGGCTCTATCCAGCAACCAGCATGTAAAACAAACTAAAAAAGATCATAGATTTAGAGCTAGAAGAGAGCATTGTCTCACCTTAACTTCATTATTTTCCAGATGTAGACACTTGGCTTAGAAGAGTAGAGCAACTTCCCGAAGATCACATCTTAAATTCTCATTGGGCAAATGGATGAGGTATGTGTGATGGGAATCGAGAAATTGTTGCTCAAATTTCATGATATTTATTTCCTTTTTCTCAGCCAAATTAGCTGTTCCCAGAGTTCATCTCCTGCTCCATTGCCTTTATATAGGCTGTCCCTCCCATTGGGATGCCCGCCTGCATTCCTCTTCTCTGGCCCTTAGCTGTCTTCTATAAGAGAAGGAGGAGGAACAAGCATTTATATAGAACTACCATGTTGCAGACAAGGTGGTAAGCTCTTTTTACAAATATTATTTTATTTGATCAATTCAGTTGTTTCTTTTTAATAGAAACCATCCTTGATTCCCATTTTTACTGTTCTTTCTCTTTTTAAATGCTCTCACACATATTTATCCGTATGGATGAATAAATGCATTATTTGATAGAATATAAACTATTTAAAGAAAGGAATTTAAAGAAAGAAATCTGTATTCCCAGTGTTTAGCAGTGTGCTATCACACATTAAGTAATTAAAATATTTGTTGATTATCTCATTGATAAATTGAATCAAATATCATTTGAGAAAAGATCTTTATTTTCTCCTCTTCTATTCTTCCTTTTCATCTTTTTTTCTCTCCCTCTCCTTGTTTTTCTTCTCTCAATTCTACTATTTCTACATATATTCTCATTTCTATTCCTCTTCTACTTCAGTAATGAAACTTTCTCTAGATCATGTATTTTTAATTTAGGGTCCATAAATTTGTCTTTTAATTTTTTTTAAAAGCTGTATTTCAACAAGTTGTTTTCTTTGAAATGCTGTGCATTTTATGTATTTAAAAATATCATTCTGAGAAGGGATTCTTAGGCTTCCCTAGACTTACCAAAGGGTTCATGACCCAAAAATAATTATAATGCCCTAACTGAGGCTATACTGAACTGTTGTGATTGCCTAGAAAGTCAAGAAGCAAAGATACCTTTACTTCTTGGTGCAATGTTCTGTGGGCTCTAGTTGATTTTTTTTAATAAAATTCACAAAATAAAATACAGAGGATTACAAAAGGAATCAACTAAATGCAAAAAGACAAGTTCACTACCCCCAATTTAAGAGTCTTTGCCCTATAGAAAGCTCCATTGCTAGAATGAAGAAGAAAAGTGAGAGTAAGAGTAGGAATAGTAGAATTAGATAGAAAAGAAAGAGAAGGATGAAGAGAAGAAAAAAATAAAAAAGAGAGGAAAAATGAAGTTTTAAGTCAATTCAATAATCAATCAACAAGTAATTTTTATGTTCCTTCTGCGTAATAGCAGGTACTGATCTCGACACTGGAAATACGAAAATTAAAACAAAATAACTCCTCCCTTCAAGGAGTTTACAGTTGGAAAGATAACCTTATGATATAGTTCTTACTGCTCAAAAATCTAGACCAGTACATATCCGTTCGTGACAGCAAATTATGAGTAAAAGCTAGCACTAAGTCTTGTTGAATGGGGGAAATGATGACCATATATCTTTATAATTCTAGCTCTCATCTCTTTGCAAAGTCCCAGTATTTCATTACCACTTAACCACTAAATTTTCAAACTGTTCTCTAAGTATCTCAAATGCAACATGGTCAAATCAGAATTCATTGCATTTCTCTTAAAACTAACTCCTCTGCTGAATGTCCCTTAATATTGAGAGAATCACCATCTTTTCAGTCATACAAATTTTCAATCTAAATTTCATCTTAAACTACTTGTACTTTTATGTCCAAAAATTACCAATTTTTTGGTATCTGTCTTTGCATCTTTTCCACATATCTCCTCTTTACTAATTTAGTTATCAATGAGTTTTAGACCCTTACCACCTTTTTCTTTAGACTATTTCAATAGCCTCCTAAATGATCGCCCTTGTCCACCCTCTTCAAAGCTGCCAAAGTGGTTTTTTTCCTAAACTATAGGTCTAATTGTGGTACTTCATTGTCAACAAATTCCAGTGGCTTCCTCTTGTCTTAAACATACATTCCTCTGGATTTCAAAACTATTTACAACATGGGTCCTAGCTACCCTTCCAGTCTTCTTACTTATCACTCTCCTCTCCAAGTTTCATGGTCCATTCATACTAGTCTATTTGCTTTTTTACCTAGATGCTGGTCCATCTCCCACATATGTGTTTTTGTATTGTCTGGCTCCTATGACTAGAATGCATTTCTTTCTTATATCCAATTCTTGGAATCTTTGGTTTCTTTCAAGACTAAGCTCAAGTGCCTCCTACATAAAACCTTTCTTAGTTCCCTTGGACTGTAGAATATTAGACATATAGTAAGCACCCCATAGATATTTGTTGACTCATTGAATGAGTTGGGGTGGGGGGGAACTAGATGATTTTTAGAGAGCCTTCCAAGTTTCAGTATTATTGTAGGTTGAACATAGTGATATATTATCTCTATAAGGAATAATCTTAATATAAAATTTTAACTATAACCCTAGATCATATTCTTTCACCAATATACACAATATATTTAAGATAGGATGAGCACCTGCAAAGTATACAAAAAAGGGAACTCATTCCTGGGATAATTTATGACTGGTTGTCCTCCATCTCTTCAGAAAACACTATATATCATGTGTTGGACCATACCTCCCTTCTGTTATCTACTTCCCTATGGATCCTCCTATGTTTTCTGTTGGGCTAAGTCACTTTTCTATTATCCTCAGAAGAAATTAGAAACTCTTTAATCTCAAAGCCACTTTTTTCTGGGTATTGAGAAAGTTATGCTCTTTCAGATTTGTCAAGATGTTTAGGTCTGAAAAAAATTCAAGGGATTCAACTTTGATTATCTCTCAGCAGAGCCAAAATTTTCTCATATAAAAACTTATTCAAAGACATTTCTCTCTCTTAAACCAGAGAGGACAATACAGTGTAATCATTTTCCTGCTTTCTCTCCCAAACTTCTCTTCTCTTATATTTATGTTGCTAGAGAACACTAAAAGCAGATAACTTTTCTTGCAGCAATCAGAACTCTAGTCCAAAGAGATGACAGCTGCTAAGGAGCCCATCAGACTTTAATCATTTTTTTCCAGTGGACTCTCAGTCCTTATTATTTTGCTGCATTCTGTTTTCTATAAGATTTTTTTCATTACCTTCTTTGACTCCTTTTCTCAACTCAATTTGACTCCTCAATTATCAACTTCTCTTGTATTCATTCCTCTCCTCTTCCAGTCTTCTTTTCATAGTGTTCTCTGTTTTTCATGTATCAAATCAGTATCTCCTTATAATCAGTGACCCATCTTTAACTTCATTTTTATGAAATTCAATAATCCCAGCTTTATGATAGATTTCATGGCCCCAACAGACCTTTATAATTTTCCCATCATCTCCAAATAGTTTTTTGATTTGCCATTTCCCATTTATAAACTTTAAAGCATGCATGCAAGCTGATGAACCATAATGCCTTGTAATCAGTTACTTCAACTATTGCTCTTCTTTTAAACTGGTCCTTTCAGTACATTCAAATAAGGCTAGTTCTCTATCTGGGTATCAGAACAGTCTGTTTCTCTTCTGAATATTTTAGCTGACAGGCCATTTCTTTTAAAGTTTATCTTATTTTTCTCTCTTAACAAATGTTTTTTCTTCTCTTTTCAGCAACCAGAATCTTCATATATAAAAGGGAAAAAAATCTTTCATTCATAGTTTAAAGACCTCAGTGCATATTACATCACTCAAGGTATATTGTGAATATAAGACCACAACATATTATTAATGATAATTTCCTGTTGACAGCTGGTATATAGTTTATAGAGTAAGCAATGTAATGCAATGGAAGTTGCTCTGATTTTCTAATCAGAGACTTTGAGTCCTGGATTATTAATTGTTACTTGTGTGTCCTTGGGCAAACTAGATTAAGTCTATGGGTCTTGAGTTTTTTTTTACTCATTAAATGAGAAATTTGGATGACCTCCTCCCCATCCCAGTCATCCAGGTCCAAAAATATAATTATATAGAGAGGATCTGGTACATGGTCAGTTCACTTAAGATTGAGATATTCCCAATGGAAACACCTTTCTTTCCTGCTTCTGATTTATTCTGCATATGCTCCACACTCCTATTACAAACGTATGATATCATCAAGGGCACACATATCTGAAGAAGGATGCAGGGGATCATGTTATAAGACTGAGCTTCCCTAAAATATGGATGCACAAGGAAATACCAGTGATCACAGTCTACTAAATGAACCAGAATAAGATCAGTAGTCCACTGAATGGATTATCCATTGAAGATTTTTAGAAAGAGATCATAAGAGGTGGATGGATATAAAATAGCACCAACAAATAGGTTAATATCTGCACTCCTGAAAGGAGTGCCCATTTTGAGGAGATCATGAATATATGAAGTATTGGTCTACCTAAGAAAAAGAATAAGTGAATGGACTTTCTTTAATATCTTAGCTGTTTTCTCAAATTGCCAAATTATATTTTACCATATCTAAGATGTGGATTCTCCTTTTATTTTGATGCATCTCCCATAAAATAATAATCTCTTAAAAAAGTAAGAAATATCTATCTTCCAAATCCCAAACCCACTTGTTTGGGATTCATTTTTTTAATGTGAAAAAATATATATAATTTGTGGTTTGAGTCCTAAGCTACCTAATACCATTTCCCACTCCCCTAATCCCCCACCAAATCCATTCTTTATGAGATGCTGCTAGAGCCAGGAGCCATAAGAACATCCTGCATTTATTATAGAGATTCCTTTGAGTTATTTCAGTGTTCCTCTTTCAAAGCCCAATTTTCCATTTCGCTTTCAGCCTTATCTTCCACTATTCCTTCTCACTTCTTCAATACTTCAACTGCCCATTCGAAACCATTCTTCATCTCCTGTCTACTGTTCTTTCCCTTGTTTCAGAATGTTTTCTCCCTATTTCTGTCTATACCTGGCATGTGCTTCAAGGTCCATCTCAAATATGGTCTATGAAGCTTTACTCAATATTCCTAGGCTATTGAGATCTCTCGAGTTCAACTGTTCTCATGATATTGTGTACTCCTTGTATGCATTTTAAGAACTAATCATTGGTATAATTCTCAGGCGAGGACATTCTCTCTATCAATACCAGTTGCCTGAGAGGCTATGAGTTGATTAAGATCACATGGCCAATGACAGTTAGAGGAGTAACTTGAATCTGAGTCTTTTTGGCTCTAAGGATGGCTATTTTATCCAGTAAGTCATTGTCTTCTCTTATTCAGCTGATTATATTCTGAATCTAGATCCTAGTTATTTTAATCTACTGCTTTTATTTCCCATTAGCTGGAAAGCTCCCTTAGGGCAGTGACCCAGCCTTCTCCAATGCCAAGTGTTGGAAATGACAGACAACAGGCGCCTACAATTATTTGTTTGTTCACTCTATTGACTCCATGCTTACCTCAAATGACTTCTCTAGACTGACCAAATTGAAGGCTATTTCTCCAAACCCTCCCCTCTTCATTAAAAACCTGAGCAAGCCTCTTCATCTGCATGTGGCACCAAGAGCACCATGAAACATTAATGATCCAAATGTATCAGCCAATCTGACATTAAGTACAATAACTCTGTGTCTGGGGACCCAGCCTGCCCTGTTTGTCAACAAAGAAAATATTCCCTTCGAATTTTATTGACAGCAGAAACAAAACACGCAGTAATAGCCAGTAAGATAAAATGGTCTTCAAAAGAATGAGAGTAGCCACTATGCATATTTAGCTGCAAAAAGGAGACAGAAATGTTTTAGACAGTCAGAACTGTGCTATGAAAAGAACTCTGGATTTCAAGTCAGTTAACCAAGATTCTAAGCTGGACTCTGCCATTTACAATGTGGGGCAAGGCACTTAATCTCCAAATTCCTCTTAGATTCCTATGGAATTATATAGAAATGCAAGATGGAGAGTCACTGAATAATTTAACACTAAAATATATGAGGAATTCAAATGAATTGTCTTTTATCAGTCTGACAACACACATTTATTAAGCACTGACTCTATTGTTCTAAGGAAGACTGAAACAATTCAAAAGCATCATGCAAACCCACAAAGATCTCAGATTCACATGGGGAGACCACACTCAAACTCAGGTGAACATAAAAGATTATAGAAGAGGAAAAGAAGAGTAATCTTAGAAGAATGACATTAGCATTTGGGAGTATAAGAGAAACCTCATACAGAGGGCTGAGCTGAGCTGAGCTGAAGGAAGCTAGGAGGCAATGGTAAGGAGGAAAAAATTGCACATGGATATTCAGTCAGTGAAAAGACAGAGTCAGGAAATGGAGTGCTATATATGTTATGGGAAAAATATCACCACTCTGAGTTCATGTGGTAGGTAACTGCTACAAAAATATACTTACCACAATACAGAAATTATAGAAATTAAAAAAAAAACTAGGTTTAATTGTTTTTGCTCAGTTATAAGCCTCAGGCAAAATTGCATTAGAGTGATGGAGAAATAATTATTTTACATATTGCAATTTTGTATATTCTTTTTAGATCATAAAGGTTAAATAAAAGATACATCCATAATCACAATGCTTTCTTCATCGTCATAAAAGCTAAATAAACTTAGTTAAACAGAGTAATACTCTTGTACATCCCCTAAAGAAACGAACCTCATCAAACTAACTCTATAGGTAAATGAAGTCAGGTTACAGATTAAACTACTCATATTGGGTTCATAAATAAGCTGATTAAAGGGGAATATTTGAATGTTGCCAAGAAGACAGGAACACTTGAGATTCTTCCTTTGAGTTCTTAAATAAAAATGTTTAAGGCTTTAAGTAAATTTTCCCATGCATGAGACAGGTTTGGCCTACTTAACAATCTCTCAACTAGAAGAAATAGCCCTGATCTTCCTTTAACATTATTATTCAATGGGCCAAGTTTTGGTCAGGTAAGCTTAATATTAACAGAAAATAAATACTCAGTTAATCAAAAGTTGCAGAAGGAATTAAAGGAAATAAAAATTTTAAAAGTCTCAAGGAACAGCATAAAACAAATAAAAAGATAAGTAGGGGCCATATTGTGTCACGTCTCTGATATCAAATAGACCATTTTTATATTTTATTCTGAAGGCATAATAGAGATCCACAAGAGTCTGTCAAATAGGAAAGTCATATTAGCAGGTGAGTAGAGGAAGGAATGAGTCAAAGAGAGAAAACATAGGGAGACTAAATAGAAAAATTATTTTTAATTCAATATTTTATTTCCTCTAATTACATGTAAAACCATTTTTAATTATTCATTTAAAAATTTTAAATTCCAATTTCTTTTCCTTCCTCCCTTTCTTACCTCCTCTCATTGGAAAAGCAAACAATTAATTTATACATATGCAGTCATGCAAAACATATTTACATGCTAATCATACTATAAAAGGAAACAAAGACAAAAAAGAAAAAAATGCTCCAATATTTATTAAGATACCAACAATTCTTTCTCTGGAGATATAAAAAACACTTTTCATCATAAGTTCTTCAAAATTGTATTGTATCAGTGTATAACTGAGAATAGCTAAGTCATTCATAGTTGATCATCTTACCACATTGCTATTACTGTGTACAAAGTTTCCCTAGTTCTATTTATTTCACTTTTCATTAGTTCATATAGATCTATCAAGATTTTTCTGATTCTGAATCTATTCTGTTGATAATTTCTTAAAGCACAAAAGTATTCCATCACAATCATATACCATAACTTGTTTACATACTTCTCAATTGATGGACATCCCCTCAATTTCCAATTCTTTGCCATGACAAAACAGCTGCTATAAACATGTCTTTGTATACAGGTCATTATCCTTTTTCTTTGATCTCTTTGGACTACAGACCTTATTGTGGTAATACTTGGTCAAAGGGTATGCATGGTTTTATAGCTCTTTGAATATATGTCTAAATTTTTTTTACTGAATGGTTGAATTAATTTAAAACTTCCCCAACCATGAATTAGAGTCTCAACCCCCCATCCCCAACATTTGTTATTTTCCTTTTCTGTCTTATTAGCCAGGAATATTAGTATGGGGTGGTAGCGCAGATTTGTTTTAATTTGCATTTATCTAATCAATACTGACTTGGAATATTTATTTTTAATGACTATAGAACTTGATTACTTCAATTACTTCATCTGAAAACTGCCTGTTCATAACCTTTGATCATTTATCAATTGAGGAAGGGCTTTAATTTTTTTTATACTTTAATTTTTTTTTTATAAAATCGACTCAGCTGTCTATATATTTGAAATACAAGGTCTTTAACAGAGAAATTTGTGGCAGCTTTTTTTCCAGTTATGATCATTATGTATTTCCCTCTATCATTTCCCCCCAGTCTATTTATTCTATTCTCTCTCTCCTTTCACCCTGTTCAAACTCAAAAGTATTTTGCTTTGGACTTCTATCTAACCTGGCTCCTTCTATTATCCCCCTCCCTGCTTACTTTACTGTAGGTTAACATATATATATATATATATATATATATATATATATATGTGTGTGTGTGTGTGTGTGTGTGTGTGTGTGTGTGTATGTATATATATACATATATATGTGTATATATATATTTAACCGACTGAACATGCTTGCTATTTCCTCCTTGAGTCAATTCTGATGAGAGTAAGTTTCATTTACTTTGCCCTACCTTTTCTATCTTTCCTTCCATAATAATTCTTTCATGTCTATTTTATGTAAGAAAATGTATCCCATTTTAACTCTCTCTTTTTTCTTCTTCTAGTATTCCTTTTTCTCACTCTTTCATTTTATTTTTTAGATAATCATCCCGCCATATTCATCTACCACCTGTGCCATCTATGAATGCTCTAATAATGAGAAACATTTTAGGAGTTACAAATATAATTTTCCTTACTACTTAAGAATTCAATGTAAGAATATAAATACTTTAACTATATTGAATCCCTTATAATTTCGCTTTCCTGTTTACCTTGAATACTATTCTTGAGCCTTGCATTTGAAAATTAGATTTTCTATTAAGCTTTGCTCTTTTTTATCAGAAATGCTTGATTTTTTCTAGTTCATTGAAAATACTCTTTTTTTTGCCTCTGGGGGATGATACTCAGTTTTGCTTGGTAAGTTATTATTGGTTGTCATCCTAGCTTTTTTGCTCTCCAGAATATCGCATCATAAGTTCTCAAATTCTTTAATGTAGAATTGTTTTATATTTTATGTTATCCTGATTGTATCCCTGTGATATTTGAATTATTTCTTTCTGACTTCTGATAATACTGTTTCCCTTGAGCTGAGATCTCTGGAATTTGGCTACAATATTTCTGAGAGTTTTCATTTGAGGATATCTTTTAGGAGGTAGTCAATGAGTTCTTTCAATTTCTATTTTACATTCTGGATCTAGAATATCAGGACAGTTTTCCTTGATAACTTCTTGAAATACAATGTCCACTTTTTGGTCATAGCTTTCAGAAAGTCTAATAATTCTTAAATGATTTCTCCTGAATCTATTTTCTAGATAAGTTGTTTTTCCAAGGAGATATTTTACATCTTCTTCTTTTGATTTTGCTTTGTGTCTTGATGTCTCACAAAGTCTTTAACTTTGACTTGTTCAATTCTAATTTTTAAGGAATTATTTTCTTCTGTAAATTTTTGTACCTTCTTTTCTATTTGGCCAATTTTACTTTTTAAATAATTCCTTTCTTCAACAAATGTTATATATTTATTTTCCATTTAGCTTATTTTGCTTTTCAAGAAAATTTCTCCTTTAAAAAAGTTTTATTTATTTCATTTTTAATTTGTGAAATAAAATGAACATTTTCATAACATAGTAAGATACTAAAAAGATTATCACACACACAAAATTGCCAATCTATTATGTACAACTTGCTATTCCTTTTAAATTTATAATAAATTTATCTTTTTTCTTCTCTTTCTAATATGCTAGAGATAGCTGCCATTAGATACACACATTTGCATATATATGCATACACACAGACACACACATATATGTATGTAAAATAATTCTTTGCATAATTGTATTTCTCAGTTCTTTTCTAACTGCAGATAAAGTCTTCCTTCATATGTTCTTCAAAGTTAATTTGGTTATTTATAATAGTCAAAATGACTTAGTTCCTCAAAGGTGTTCTTAAGCAAAATTACTATTACTGTAGACCATGTTCTTTGCTCATTACACTCTTCAATTTTTTGTGCCAAGTTTATCTAATATAAGGCATTCTTTTCATTGAATTTCTGTGCCTCTTGTACCATTTGAATTGTTCTGTTTTTTAAAGTTTTATTTTCTTTAGTATTTGTGTGTGTGTGACTTTTATCAAGTTGTTAACCTTTAAAAAAAGAATTTTTGGATCACTCACATTTTATTTCTCAATTTTTCTTCTTCTTCACTTACTTCATTTAAAAAACCCTTTTTAAGATCTTTCATGGCCTCAGACCATGAGACAATGGCTGAGATAAATTTAAATTTATGAGGCTTTGGATGTAGCAGTTTTGCCCTTGTTGTCTTTGACTTTGTGTTTTGCTGTTTCTTGTTATCATTCTAACCTTCTAGAATCAGAATCTTTTTCTGTTTGCTTATTTTTATAGACTATTATTTAACTTTTAGCTCTATGCTAGAGTGTGGTTATGTTTCTATAATGGGAGGAGCACTGCCCCAAGCTTTAGGCTTTTTTTGTGTAGCTGGTTCAGAGATAATTCTGAAGACCTGTAAGTTTTCAGTTCTTCAAGGTGGTATGATCTGGGGAAAGGTGTGCTTACTGCTTTCTTGGCTTGTGCTATGATGTATTATCAAGATGTCTCTGCTTTTTCTTTACCTTCCTCAATAGAAAACTACTACAACAGTGTCAGTCTAAAGTGATATAAGCCTGCACTAGGGTGCTAAAAGGAGAAGAATATAAAGGAGAGATATGAAGATGATATAATAAGATTTGTTACATAGGTGGACTGAATGTGAAAAAGAATTCTAGGATAATATTTTGGTTGCCAGCTGGGTAAAAGAGAAGATTCTGCTGTCTTTAATAATAATAGGGAAGTATAGAAGTGGTAAAGATTTAAGAAAAAGATACTGAGTTTTTGTTTTGGGCATATTGAGTAGGAAATGTTGATGGGACATTTAGCTCAAGATATCTAAGAGGCAGACGATTATATGAGACTAGTTGAGAAGAGAGTAGAGCTTGGATATTCACATGCATGTATTTATTTATGTGTATATGGACATATGTATAAATATATGTATATACAACTATGGGCATGTATGTCTATCATCTCCATAGAGATGATCATTGAAACCATGGGAGCTGATGAGATCACCAAATGAAATAGGGTAGAGGAGGGGATTTAGGACCAAGACTTGGGGGTACCCAAGTCTAATATGCATAACATAAATGAAGAGAATAACATTAATGGAAAATCAATAAAAGATACTGAAGACTGATCAGAAAGGTGGGAAGAGGAATAGGAGAGAGTCATTTAATGAAAACCTAGAGAGGAGACATTGATATGTTGGAGATTAATTAACAGTTAACAATTAACTGTATGAAAGACTGCAGAGAGGTCAAAGACAGTCCTAAATAGTCCACTATGATCCTTATCACTGGAGACAAGAATAAAACATGAAAAAACAACTCAGGACTAGGAATAAGTGGCTCTGGGTTCTAGGTCTTGGTGATTGAATCTCTTCTCTCCGGCCTTTGGTCTTTATTGGTAAAAATGAGGATAAATGAGGACCCTCAACTGTATAATCTTTAAAGACTCTTCTAGTTCTTTGATTCAAAGACAGAAACATTTGGGCCAATGTGGAACTTAATTCACTCAATTCAAGACCCTCTCATATGTCATTTTGCCATTTTCCACATTGAAAGAGAAATTATTTCAATATTTAGATGCCTGACTGTCACCCTGCCCATTGTTGACTCCATGTTTCTGGCCATTAAAGAACATTTAATCCTGTAAGACTCCACACAATTAGCAATTATGTTATTAGGAATCTCAGATAATACAAAGGATTTCCAGAAACAAAAGCTCATGACCCAAGAAATAGGTTTAAGCCCACTCAAATTGTGTCTGAGCTTTTTTCTTGAACTTTCAAATATGTGATGAGATTTCTCTTTCCATTGCCTTGTTTTCAGAGACAATCTATTCTGCCATGGAGCAAAGCTTTTATTAAGTTTTTAAACTTTAATGTTGGTTAAAAAATAATACTGCATCTATATGACATGGATTATGGTGGTAAATGTTTAAAATCCCATAAATCCACTATGCAGAGGATTCAGGATCAATGAAGATAGATAGTAATGCGGAGATGTAAACATTTCCCCTCCTGATATGAGACAATTCTCTGTCCAAATCTATCTCTCTTTTTTGTTTTAGTTCATGCCAATCCATTTCTCTCCCTCAAATCAACCTTCCTGAGATTGTTCTTCCTAAAATAAAAGTCGGCATTATATTGGATTTTACTAAAAAAAACCCACAGTTTTTTATTGTTTACCAAAAAAAATGAGCAAATACCTTGTCTGGCATTCAATATACTCCAGAATCTTCCTTCTTTATCTCCTGTGATTCCTCCATTTTACAAGCTATATTCTAGCTAAACTGGACACATTCTTTGCATGAATCTTTATCCTTCTTACTTTGATATTGTTTCCTACCTTATTTTCACTTTCTCAAATGTTATTTTCTTCTCTCCCTAATTCTTGATGCTCCTTCTCTACCATAGACTCCAAATCACAAACGGTTGAAGTATCCTTTGGACAGAAAATTATCCATATATTTTTCTTTTTATGTATGTTGATCATATTCTGTTATGAATTATAATTAAGTAGATGCCATTTTCCCAGTGAGACTGTAAGTTCCATTCAATTTAATTTATCAAGCATTTATTAAGCATTCATTACATGCCAGGCACTATCATAAGTTATGGGGATAAAAACACAGAAATAAAACAATCCTGGCTCTTGAAAAACTTATATTTTCTTGGGAACAAACAACATTGAGACAGATAAGTAAATTAAAAAAATAACAATACCAAATCCATATAAAATAATTTCAAGTTAAAGGTGGTGATAATTACATTTGGAGGAATTAGAAATTTCTCTTTTGATCATGGTGTTTGATTTTTGCAGGGATCTGGGGCTTTCAAAAGGCAAAGGGGAGAAAAGAGAGGGAAAGAGACATGGAGAAAGAGAGGGTACTGCTAACATCCATTCCCTTTGTAGAAAAAGAAGCACAAAAAAGTATTTAAGGCATCATTTTTGTAATCAAGAAGACTTAGATTCAAGCCCTGACTGATACATATTAGCTGTCCAAACTAGGAACATTTCAGTTTTATTTTAGTTTTTTACTTTTAAAAACTTCTTGCCGAAATAAAATTACAAGGATGAGAGAAGAATTTATTAGGAGAAAGGGAAAGAGAGAGGTGTAAATTATCTGCCATAAAAGAGCAGAAAAAGGTTTTTTAATGGAGGGGGAAAAGGGGAGGAAAGGAAAAGGGAGTAAACCTTACTTTTATCAGAATTGACTTAAAGAGGAAAGAAATAACCCACACACTCAATATGGGTGTAGAAATCTATCCTACCCTTCAGGAAAGTAGGAGGGGAAAGGGTTATGGAAAGGGGAAAAGTGATAAAAGAAATGGCATACTGGGGGAGGATGAAAGGAAAGAGTGTAGAATAAAAAACAAAGGAAATACAGTCAGTGATAGTAATTATGAAAAGAATTTTGAAGCAAGTTTCTCTGGTGAATGCTTCATATCTGAAATGTATAGGAAAATGATTCAAAGTTTAAAAAAGAGCCATTCCCAATTGATAAATTATCAAAAGATATGAACTATACCCCAAAGACTAGAAAATCATGCATATCCTTTGACCTACTGAGTTTGAATCCCAAAAAAAGATTTAAAAAAAACAACCAATATGTACAAATAATATTTAGAGCAACTCCTTTCTTGGGACAAAGAATTGGAAATTGAAGAGATGCTCATTAATTGGTGAATGGCTAAATACACCTTATTGGCTAAAAGAGGTGTGATATGTAATTATGATAGAATATTGTTGTTCTACAAGAAATGATGAGTGCTAACAGAAAAACCGGGAAAGTCCTCCATTAGCTGAAGCAAAGTGAAATGTACTGTGTGTATAAATGTTAGCAAAGTTGTGGGATGATCAGCTGTGAATAACTTTGCTGTTCTCTGCAATACAACGATCCAAGATTATTCAGAAGGAAAATGCTATCCATACCTCAAGAAATTTTTGATTGTGACTGAATACAGATTGAAACATAATTTTTTTAAAACTTTTTTTTATTGAGGGCATTTTTGAGGAGTGGGTGGGTGAGATCTATGGTTACTTTTGCAGCATGACTTTTATAGAAAGGTTTTACAAAACTTCACATGTGCCTTCTCAATGTGAGGAAGAGGGTGGAGAGGAAGGGAGATAATCTGGAACTTAAAGGCTTAAAAACAAATGTATTTTACATGTAACTTGAGAAAATAAAAATATTAAAAAATACGTCTTCTTCTTTTCTTATGTTTTTCTCATTTCAAAAAACATTTCCTTTAAAAAAATAAGGATCTAAGGTTTCCAAAAAGCAAAGGTGAGGAAGAAGTATCTTCTAGGTAGGGGAGATTCCTAGTTTAAAGGCATGATGATAGGATATAGAAGAACATCTTCAATGTTACACTGAAATAGGTGCAACTAGAATAAACAAGAGAGCATAATGTATAATTAGCCTAGAAAATAGATTAGAATTGGATTGTAAACTATTTTAGTGCCAAACTGAGTTTGCATTTTAATGTAAAAGCAATTTAAAAGTTATCAAAATTTCTTTAGAAGCGGAGTGAAACAAACTTATAATTTAATAATATCATTCTGATAGATAAGTTTTCCATGAGAATAACAAATACATATCACAGGGTTTTGCATTTAATAATTAATATATTCTTATTGACTTAATTCTTTATGAACTTATATATTAGGTTATATAAAGTGTTTGTTCAATTACTTATGGCCTCATACAAAGCTTACAGTTTCAGTATGGAAAGAAGACATACATTGGAACACAGAGACTATCAGAATGAATTAATAAGTGAATGAAGTTTTCAAAATGAGAAATTGAATCTTTTTACCCAAAACACTGATTTTATGATTGATGACTTCATGTCTTTTAATCATGGCCCAGAATGACCAGTTTTCCTCATCATTAATTATCAATTGCACTATTCTTGTTCATTTTGCATGAAGAAACATATACATACGTGTTACTCCTAGACTTCCCCAACTCCCATACTCACTGATCCTTAAATTGAAAATCACTAATGTCCATTTATGTTTTTTTTTCAATTCTTGTCTGTTTTTGTATGTATGGCTATATCATTGTTTGTCTACGTGTAGGAATTCTTCAAAAAGTCTTTTTTTTTTTTTTTTTTTTGCACCTGCAATGGATCCCTCCCAATCCTGGCCACAGCAGGCTATATCCTAGAAGAAAACAAAATTACTTTTAAAAATTAATGTTAGCTTACACACAGTGGTTGTCTAATTACTTTTGGTCTTGTTCAAAGCTTACAATCTCAGTGAGGAGAAAAATCTAACATGTTAGAACACAAATAGAAACTATCGGAATAGACTCCAAGACAAGATATAATTCAGTACTAAGCAGTGCTATACTGATTATAGTGACTATAGGAGATGAATGAGGGCTAGGCTAGACTGGACTAAAAAAAAAGAACTTCCTGGAAAGTCTGAAAGATTGAATGTACTTTGGCATATGGAATAGGAAATGAATGGCATTTTGGAAAAAGGAAAAAAATGTTAGACAAGACAGAAAGACTAAATATGGCATCATAGGAAAATGAATCAATAATTGCCTTCTTGCAACTAAATGATCCATTGTCATGACTTTTTCATTGTGGTGTTTCCTTACCTTAGACAGATACCACCACTCCATAGCTAAGGAGACCTGGATTCAAATACGACTTTTGACACTTACCAACTGTATGACCTTCAATAAAATGTTAAATTTTCTCACTCATCAAATGAGGGCTTTAGACTAAATGATTCTCAAGGTATCTTCCAGATCATTCAGTGTAACTCTTGTCCTTTTTTCTTCATGGATAGTGGATCTAATCATTCTACTAATGATCTTGTCGACTAACATTAATGCCATGTACATTTTTAGTTTTTTTTTAGTGCATTGGTAGCTTTGGGGGCAGTGTATTAAATAGAGGTTCCAGGTGGATAAATTGGTGAAATGCTCTTTCTCTTGTTCATGCTTATTAGTCAATCACAGAATTAATGAGCACCTACTTTGTGCCCCTATTGATGCTGGATATTTTGAGGAATACAGAAAAATAAATCACATTGTTCTACCCTCAAGAAATATAAAATCTAACTGAGAAGATGTCATATTGCCATAAATAAAAATTAAAATAAATGGTCCTTAAAACAGAAGAAGCTAGGTGATTCAATGGACAGATACTGGGCCTTTAATCAGGAAGATATGAGTTCAGATATGGCTTCAGATACTTACTAGCTGTGTGATTCTGGACAAATAATTAAAAAAAAACAAATCTCTGTTTAATTTTTCCAACTGTAAAAATGGGGATAATAATAGCATTTCTTTCCCATGGTTTTTGTGAAGATGAAATGGAATAGTTGTTTAAAATCCCAAACACAGTCCTACACAACAAATATACAACAAACCTACACAAACTCACTTAATAAGCCCTATATAAATGCATATTCCCTCCCTTCCCATCTCTTCATATATTGAATTCTAGAATTAAAATAAGGAGTAGTTTCTTAAGGTAGTTCAAAATAGATCTGTCAGTAGTTGCTCAAAATCCTGTAAGTACTCAGGTCCATTCAACAATGCTGCAATTCTAGATCTAAAGGACTGGTAGTTAAATTGGGACAAGAACATCCATGGAGGAAATTATTAAAGAATAATAAAAGACAGTTTCATAGTGAGGGATATATTGTTCGTTATAGATTATAAATAATATAGAAGATAAGAAAAACTGGAACAGTCAGGGTAGAGTCCATGGAAGAGGGAAGGTTTGAGTTTGACTTTGAAAGATTAATAGAATTTAAGCAGACAGAAGGGAGGAAGAATGACATTTCACCATGATGAAACTTCATCAGCAAAGGTGATTTGTGATAACTTAAAATGACAACCCCATTTATTGCACATCCTAACTTTCTGAGGTGTAGCCTGGTACTGAAGATTACAGTATCCTTTCATTTAAATGCAATTTTTATATTTCTCCCTTTTTTTGTTTTTTAATTGACTTTGCTGTAAATAATACACTTTATTCATAGCATACCACAATAAATGAAGGAAAAAATTAAGAATCCCTTAATACAGTACAAAAAGTACAAAATTTGGAAAAAAAAAACCCCTACAAATTTGGATTCACAGACTCTGGGTTTAGGTCATGATTCACTCTATCTAGATGGCCTTGGGCAGTTCACAACCTCTCTAGGTCTCAATTTCTTCATTTGTAAAATAAAGGCATTGAATTACATCACTGTATCATATATTCAGAGGTGAAGAAAACTCTTGGGTCCTCTAATTCAACTCTATCTCATTTTTAACAAGGAAACTTGGGCCAAGAGATAAGAAATGACTTCTCTAAAGTCACATAAGTAATAAGTAGAAGAGGCAGAATTTGAATCCATAGTCTTTGATTCCAAATTCAACACGTATTTTTCCCTTCCAGTTCTGAATCTAAAATTTTATGATCCTGTGAAATAGAAAAATTTTTGGCTCGTATGCGCACAGTAAGGAGCAGTGGAAAGAAAGGGGGCAGTTTCCCCAGCCCTGCAAGAGCCCTTCCGTTCAAATTTAATACCTAGTTCCATCCTAAAACCAAATATATTATTCTCTGCTAGAGCCAGAGCTACCTTCAAATATGTAAAAGTATCACGTGGGGCAGCCTGCCCTTCTGGAAGGGGATGATTAAGTGCATAATTAAAAATTGATGCAATTTTCTCTGATGCAACAGTATTTTGCTATTACTCCTCCAGTGGCATATAAATGTGTGCGGACGTGGAAAAAAGGCTCAGGCTTCTGGTTTTTTTGCCCTCTGTTCGCCTTCAGCTTCATCATGAAGAAAAATAATAACAGCAATATACCTTTGTACCTTGGTAAGCTGTGGCCCAGGGCTCTGCTAAGACTCTTGGGCTTCCATGGACTGGTTGAATTCTGGGCACTTGACCCCATAAGGGTCATTATCTCTCTCTGGCTCGCTTTCGTTTATCTCAAGTTGTTCCAAAAAGACTGGAAATGGAATTATGGAATAGGCCATGTTTAGCTCCAAATGAGAGTAGCTGGGCCCCCAATTCCCACACAGATACTTGATATACTAAACACATATCAAGTATTGGACAGCCTTGATTTCACTTCCAAAGAAAATGCAGAGGACTCACAGGGATCCATGAAGAGGTACAGAAACATAAAAAGCATTCAAGAATACATCACCCTAACCCTAATAGCAAGTACATTTTTGGGGTTGTTGAACAAATATTACTCTTCAATTCAGATTTGTATTGAATTTTGAATAAATCATAAAAAAATCAGATTGGTCAAATCCATATTCTCTGACCCCTACACCCTTACCCAGTATCAGTAAACTACTTTCACTGCAGAGCAATTTTATGTTGTTTATTCTCTTCCTCCTCTAAGAAAAAGGCTATTTTCTAGGGAAGGTAGGAAGAGGTGAGGTGAAAAATTTGCTTTACAAAGTTTTGCAGGAGTGAATGTTGAAAACTATCTTTGCATGTATTTTAAAAAATGAAAAAGATTATTTAGGAAATCTTTTAAGAATCTAGCACCAAACTCTAGAACTCAGAAGCCGTTAAAGGAAATCAAAATCAAAATCTATAGCCTTCCTTTTCCTGTGCTGTTCCCCCTTATCAGAAACAATTGTGGTTTATTTAGACTAGAAATGATGTCCTCCCTTGAATTGCCCTCTGAATATGTGAACATACATCTCTCACTGCTTGAGATCCTCATTACCTGCTCTTAGAGGGAGTTCCTTATGTCCACTCAGTAAAGTGGTGGTTTTATTTCTAGTAGAGGGGCCCTTTAGAGAGAAGTCTATAACTAATTCCCAGCTTTCCTTGTATTTTACTTTACTTTGTGCTTTAGTATCTACAAAGGGCTTTCCTTGTATTAAATCTGTGTGGCAGATAAAATAAATGGACTTTTGGAGGCAATTTGAGGTGATGGAAAACCTGTTTATGTAGTTGGCTATCGAATTTTCTCTTTCTTCTCTTGTTGCTGTTGTTCCCTTCAAGAATTGTATAGTTGGGGACCATACATAACTCAATTTGTCATGAGGGTGAGTGTGTGTGTGTGTGTGTGTGTGTGTGTGTGTGTATGAAAACATAGAGAGTAGATTATGACAATAGAATAAGAGCAACCCCAAAACATCAGTAGGCTAGGCTTGGTGGTAAATTGAGGATCCTAGAGAGGATGGACACCATGTCCTGATGAAAATTGATCTATAATGGATGTAGAGCAGAGCAGAATTTGACTAGAATCTAGGATTGAGATTATACAATGACTAATGATCCTGCTTTCAAGTAGTCCTGACCCCATGGGAAGCTACAGAATATTTAGCTTTCTTGCTTTCTTTCTCTTCCCTTTCCCTTCCTCCTCCCCTGACCCTCCTTTCCCCACTTCTTCCCCATCTTCCTCTCTCTCCTCACCCTCTCCTCTTCTTCCTTCTTCCTCCTCCTTCTTCCTTTCTCCTCCCCCTCTTCCTCTTCTTTCCTCCTCTTCCTCCTCCTCCTCCTCCTCCTCTTCTTCTTCTTCTTCATCTTTCTTCTTCCTCCTCCTCTTCCTCTTCTTCTTCCTCCTTCATTTTCTACATGCTTCCAATAACATTCTTAACATGCTTCTACTCAAAAACCTTGTCACTCCCTATTTCTTTTAGAATTTACCTTTATCTTAGAACTCTTTACATTTGGATTTACTTTAACTTTCTGAACTTATTTTATTTTATTTTTTTTTAATTTTATTTTATTTGCATAACATATGTGTGGGTAATTCTTCAACAATAACCCTTACATAGCTTTCCGTTACAAATTTTTCCCCCCAACTTCCCCACCCCTTCCCTAGATGGCAGGATATCCACTACATGTTAATTATGTTAAAATATTGGCAAATCGAATATATGTATACATATTTCCAAACTTATCATTGTTGTGCAAGAAAAATCTTATCTACACAAACGATATATCAGATAAAGGAAACACAATGGAAGCAAACATTAATCAAGGAGTATGAGAATGTTATGTTGTGGTCCACATTTCGCATCCCTCTCTCTGGGTGTATATGGCTTTCTTCAGTGAACAATTGGAGGTGGTTTGAAACATATCATTGTTGAAGAGAGCCATGTCCATCAGAATTAATTGTCATATAGTACTGTTGTTGCCGTGTATAATGATCTCCTGGTTCTGCTCATTTCACTCAGCATCAGTTCATGTAAGTCTCTCCAGGCCTCTCTGAAATCATCTTGCTGGTCATTTCTTACAGAACAATAATATTCCATAATATTCATATACCATAATTTATTCAGCCATTCTCCAATTGAAGGGCATCTATTCAATTTCCAGTTTCTAGCCACTACAAAAAGGGCTGCCACAAACATTCTTGCACATGTGGGGCCTTTTCCTTCCTTTATGATTTCTTTGGGATATAAGCTCAATAGAAATGCTGCTGGGTCAAAGGGTATGCACAGTTTGATAACTTTTTGAGCATAGCTCCAAATTGCTGAACTTATTTTATAAGGAGTAAAATTTCATAGTAATATTCGTCTTTAAATAATATACCTGACAAAGTGGGTTCCTACCTATTTATCACACTCAGCATTTTGTCTGTTGCCTCTGTGCATTCATGGGTTGTTTCTGATTTCTGAAATGTGTATTTCCTTCTTATCTATAACTTTCAGATTCTTCATCTTCTTTCAAGACTGAGCTCAATTTCAACTTCCTCTGTGAAGCCTTTCCTAATCCCTCTAAACTATTTAGAGTTTCCTCTATTCTCAATTAAACCTTTCTTAAATTATCTAGGATTTATTTACCTTTCTGTATTCTATATTCTTAGAATATAGCCCCATGATGCATGGACTTTTCATCCTTTCCAAGCTGTTTCCCTGATTTCTAACACAGCACATATTAGATACATAATGAAAATTACTGATTATGTTACAAAAGGAAGGTGTAACTTTATTCTTCCAAAAAGACTAGACTGGTGAAAAAATTATGCCTGGTTTCTGGAATATATAACAGAGATGAGAATGGGGAAATGTGTTATTATAATGAGAGCTGAGGGTATCTAGACAGTAGCACCAAAATCCAGGGCATGGCAGTGACCCTGCTCAGCTCAGAGAGAGCTCTTGCTAAGGTTGTTCCTCTTCCCTCTCAGATTTTTTTAGCTTTTTTGGGATTCCTTTGTTTCCTATTATATGTTTTACAACTTTTGACTCCAAATTTGGAAGATAACAGATGAGAAAGCCCTTTTCTTCTTGAGATGATTAGGGAATGACCCTACTCTCTGGGAAGTAAAGGGCTTTGACCTTAGGGTCTATATGAATTTCAAGATCATTTTTTGAGGAGATGCAAAATATGCTACTTCAATATTTTACAAACAGACCCTGATCATGTTTACATAGTATTTCTTTCAACTTATATCTTACTGATGAGGGAAATTACTTTGCTCACTGTCACAGGGCTAGTAAACATAGGAATCAGGATTTGAATCCAGTTCTATTAATTCCAAATCCATTGCCCTCGACATTACACTATAGGAACAGAGTATTCGGGGGGAAATTCAGAATTAATGATCTCCTTATTCTCCTTTTAGAATGAATCATTCATATACTGCTTTTAAATTGGGTGCTAACATACCACTCTAGTCCCAAACATTGGACTTGTTCTTTTGAGATTGGATGGAGCTATATGTGAAGTAGTAGAACCAGCAAACCCAGAATAAAACCCATGAAGCACTCTTTGGCAGAGCCTTGTTATGATAAAAGCAACTAGGTGGGATAGTAGATAGAGTGGAAACCTTGAGACCTGAATTCAAATCCTGCCATAGATACTCTTGAGGTATATAATTGTGCAAGTCTTTTAATGTCTTTCAGTCTTAATATCCTCAGAATGTTTGCAGGCAGGATAATTTTCTATGCAAATAGGCTTTGATTTATTCAATATATTTGTTCCTAAAACCTTGAAATTTGTAAATCAAATGTTGATACCTCCAATCCTATTTTAGATGCCCCAGCAGAACAATATAAAATGAACTATCCCTTAAGAAGGCAAAACTCTCCTCCCATTAATATGTCTAATTCTTTTAATTCTAGATTTTCACATCTCAGGTTTTCATAAAACAAAATATGCTTTGATCTTCCTCTCTGTAGACCAAATAGCCCATCTAACATAGAAAGGCTATGGACCAAGAAGATAGAGAGTAGGTTGTAAAACAGTATTTATTTACAGGTTACATTAATAAATAAACAATAACTGACCATTGACTTTCTTGGTTTTTTTGGGAGGGTGTTGGAGAAGGGGATGAGAAAAGCTAAAAAAAGAAGTAATAAATTTGGAATTTGAGTCCTTCCTGCCTGGAGAATACCCTAAGCTAAAAGGGAATATAAAAATGACATGGAAATCGTTAGCTCAATGGATGGATGGAAAGGAGGTCAAAGGGGCATGGGTGATTACTGGCAGAAGAGTAATAATCAGCAGAATTTATCATTTTGGGTATAGATTTGTGTTAAGTGCTTATTGGTAATTCATAAAAAACTCCTGATCTTTAGGATATAGTCAATTAGGAGTTAAAAGCAAAGCATAGATAAATAGGTCACATATTTGTACCTAGATAAATGTTAGAATAAAAATATGAATGTGTCAGTTGTGACCCCTGAGAGTCAGGGAGACACAAATGTCCTCAGGTCACAGAACAGAGAGGCAACAATTGGAGGAACCAATCTCAAATGGGGATTTGTTTAGAACTTTAAAGCTTTCAAAACCCTTTGCATACATTATCTCAGGGCAGCCTCGCACTGTGAGGGAGGTGCCACAAGCATTATTAACTCTGTTTTACAGATGGAGACATGGAGGTTTGGATTCGTTAAGTGACTTGTTCATGGTCACAGCTCCTAGTTATCAGAGGAAGGATCAGTCCTTCCCGACTTCTGGCCCAGGTCTCTCTCAGTTGCTATTATATTTTTATTGAAGTCCCCACCAGCTGAGAGACTGGATAGTCTAGTGGATAGAGTACAGGTCTCAGTATCAGAATGACCTGGAGTATAAATTTGTTTCTGACCCATATAAGGAGTTTGATCCTGCCTAAATCACTTAATCTCTCAGCACTCTAATATTTAATCTCAGAGAGCAGCTGGCAATCTTGATGAGTGGAGGGATGTTTCTCACTCAGGAACTACCTGTACAGATTATTTAATCTGAAATAGTTCTGAATTTAAAAAAGAAAGAAAGAAAGAAAAATGTCTCTAGTCTGAAAATCCCAGTTAGATGAACTACTCTTAAAATTTGTGATGGTGGGGTTGTAATAAACCAAAGGAATATTAGTATCTTATGCAATAATTCCTTCTGATGAATGAATGATTTACCTAGGGGCTAAGTCCTGAGGGAAACACTTGCTTATTAGACAGAAGGACAGAGCCTCCAAGGAAATCTCTCCTGTCAGAGAAGAGAGTAATTGCTGCCAATAAGCTCATGATTTACCTATGGGGTTTAGGCTTGAAGTAACTGTTCTGCTAAATAGGTTTAAAGCACTTGTTGAGTCACACAACAACCCCTTAGGGTAAGTGTTCCAGGTATTATCACACCCATTTTACAGATCAGGAAACATATACAAGAGGTTAAGTGATTTGTTCATAGAAGAACCCTGCACTTAGCATTTAACAACTAAGCTCTCAATGAAAGAGATAGGTTACATCCTTTGTTTCCCTCACCCTCTTCCAAAATCCATCACTCACAATCAAGTGAGCAATATATAAATATAAGTATGCAAGGGAATGTTGTGAATATTATTGTCATTAAACGATATGTTTCTTCCTTGTATCTTAAGGGGGTGGGAGGGGAAAAATGAGAAGGGACTTTAATGAAAAATAAGCAAAGGCCATATTTTACTCTGTTTTCCCTTCTGGTTTTTGTGTCCACCAGCAGCTGAAGTGACAGACGACCAGCCAGCCCTTTTATTTGTTCTTCATTTGAGGGAGAAAGAATAAATGCAATTAAATTGTCAATATCCGCTCTGAGAAAGTTTGGCCTTTCTGCTCCTTCCCTCTCTGTGCTACCTCCCTCCACCAGCATTGATTGGGAATTGTTAACCTTTATCTCTCTCTTGTTTACGCTGCCCTATTAGGACCACACATCAATATAGAGCTTTTAGGAAGGACAGAAGCAACCAATAAAGAGACAGTGAGAAAAGGTCAGGGATATTCAGGAGGAGATTTACTTTTCTCCTACAGGTCTGGGAGTAAACATCATGGCTAAGGGCATCGTGTTAGGCCCCAGGTCAAGGGGAAAGGTCACCTGTACACACTGTGTCAGATTATAGGCTGGTCCAAGAAACAGCAAAGGGAGAAAGCAATTTTACTAGAGACTGAGGCAAAAACTAACAGTTTTGAAACCAGTAGTGTTATGGGTCTAGTGCTGGGCTTGGTAACCTGAGATTCCCAAACTTATTTTTGTTTTTAATATTTTGATAACAGTATTTCAATATAAACAGTTTGTCATTCTATGAATTTTACTTTATGTATTATAAAAACATTTTTTCTGAGTAGGATCCCATGGGCTTCACCAGATTGTGGAAGTAATCTATGACAAAGAAAAGATTAAGAATCTAAAATGTTTCGGATATGCTTGGAATACCAAAGGCATTTAATAAATGCTTATTTCCCCTATCTTAGTCACTGATCAGGTGCAATGTATCATAGTAGGAAGAACATTGAATCCTGTCTTCTTGCCTTTGCTCCTCCTCACTTTCCCCTTCTTCAAATCTCTAATAATCTTCATAAACTCTATTCAAATGTCACCTTCTACATGAGACCTTTCCTAACTCCAGCTCTCAGATTACTCGGGACAATTATATTTATTTTGTGTATATTTATATATAGTTGTATTGTTTGTACCCGTAGCATGTAAACTCAGTGAGGGCTTTCATTTTTATCTTTGTTTTCCCAGAAACTGGTACATAGTAATTGCTTTTTGATTGATTAGTTTATTGATTGAACTGGTAGTTATAAGACCTACATTTCATATTATAACCTAAGTGAGGGTAGGATTCTTTTCCCTCTTTTTTGTATTCTCATTTAGCACAATGTTTGACACATAGTAGGTGCTTTATATATGTTGTTGTTGTTGTTGAGACAATTAGGATTAAGTGATTTGCCCAGGGTCATACAACTAGGAAATATTAAGTGTCTGAGAACCAGATTTGAACTCAGGTCTTCCTGACTTCAGGGCTGGTGCTCTTTCCACTGCACCAAATAGCTGCCCCTATATATGTTTAAAAATTGATTTCTACTAAGTTCTATTGGGTGATCATAAGAAGATCCTAATTTGTCCTGTCCTCAGTTTCCTCATCTATAACATGGGATAATTTTGTTCCTATTGTACCAATTCATAGTGGGTGTTGTACAGGAGAATAATTTGTAAACTGGAAAATATTGTTATAGAAAGTGATGGCAATGATCTCAACTAAATTTTTTTTATGTCGCTTAATTTTTTTTAAACGTCAACTTTAAAAAGATAATAGTATTGCTGGCATTTAATGGTATTTTAAAATTTTCAAAGGATTTTGCATAGGTTATGTAATCATTGCAACAATTCTATAAGATAATTACTTTTATTGTGCCCTTTTTACAGATGAAGAAACTGATACTAAGAGAGATAAAACAACTTTGCAGGAGTCACACAGCTAATAAAATGGCAGGTATTGAAACAAGAAGGATTGTAGATAGACCCA
Organism: Myrmecobius fasciatus; assembly: GCA_023553655.1. Lineage (NCBI taxonomy): Eukaryota > Metazoa > Chordata > Mammalia > Dasyuromorphia > Myrmecobiidae > Myrmecobius > Myrmecobius fasciatus. The sequence continues at coordinate 101,688 of JAJPUD010005167.1, forward strand.
CCTGGGGAAAGCAGTGTTTAATTTTGTAGTATTGGGAACTGAAAAGAACTTTAGTGACTGCCTAGTGCATAAATTGTTAACTTTCTTTGTGCTATGCTCACCTTTAACAGCCTGTGGGGTTCTTTAAATACAACATAATTGGGAAGGGTAGGACTTAGAATCTGGGGGTAAAAATAAATCAAGAAAGACCTCATTACTATAATTTAATTGAGAATATGAAAAACATTACAGATTTGAAGAGGAGGAGGAGATAATGAATGCATTCCAAGTATACAGAACAGTCTGCCCAAAGGTAGAATACTGTGTTTAAATACATGAAATAAAATATAGATGATTAGAAGAAAATCAGTTATATTGAAGTAGTTATCAACATGAAGAAAACCAATTATATTGAAATTTATCAATATATTAAAAAAATTCACAAACCTAGTTTAAGAACTCTTAATCAAAACTTTTGTTCTGCAGATAGGGCAAGGGAAGGACAAAAAATGAAATTACTTGCTTAAGGTCAAATAAGAAATAGGCAGCAGAGGCAAGATTTCAAAGTACACCATCAAACTCCAAATGCAATACTTGCTACCATACATCATGTTTCTCTGCTGAGTATGGATCTAGCACAGACTGATGGGATCTAGCTACTGACAAAGGCATATCGTCCTTGCGAGCATCATAGATATTAAGAGCTGGAAAGGAGCTAAGAGACAACTAGTTCACAACTCTTGTTTAACAAAGAACTTGAAGCCCAAATGGAAAAAATGACAAGGTTACATAAGAAATAGTCACATATATGGAGTCAAAAATAATCAAAAAGATTTTTCCATAATCTATCTATAGCAATACATTTCCTTACTTGTAAATTAAAAAGATAATAAACATACTGTTTTTTGGGGAAATGTAATATACAATCTAAACTTCATGAGGATAGAATCTCTTTGATCTTTATATTTGTCTCTGGAGTTCAGTACAGTGCCTAGAATATAGTAAGCACTTAAATGCTTCTTGATTCATTAATTGATATTCAATTAGAAGTAGAATCATGTAGTGAAAAGGTCAATGAACTTGGAATCAAGAGATCTAGATTGGTAGTCACTCATCTGTTAAATAGGTGTGAGATGACAAATATGGAAATATGTTTAAAAGAATTGTACATGTGTAACCTATATCAGATTGCTTGCTGGTATGATGAAGGGGGAGATGAGGGAGAGAGGGAGAAAAAATCGGGAGACAAAATCTTACAGAAAGTAATGTTGAAAACTATCTTGATATTAATTTGGAAATAAAATTTGGAAAAAAAACATTTTCTATAGAGAAAATTAAAAAAAAATAATGGTGTGGAGGCAGCTAGGTGGTGCAGTGGATAGAGCACCAGCCCTGAAGTCAGGAGGACCTGAGTTCAAATCTGGTCTCAGACACAACATTCCCTAGCTGTGTGACCCTGGGCAAGTCACTTAACCTCAATTGCCTCAGCAAAAAGCAAAAATAAATAAATAAAAATAATGGTGTTATAACCCAATCCTACCAACTGCTAAGTTAAAGCTTTTACATGACCCAGTAGAAAGGCCTCTGGACCAGAGAGAAGGAGAGGGAGAATGATGATGATGATGATGATGATGATGATGATGATGATGATGATAAAATATGTTTTCTTGCAGAATAATAACTGTAGCTTTGCTGTCTGGGATTAAAGTAACTGGAACAAGTAGCTCTTCTGATGTCAGAACACAAGCTTTTTACCAACTGACCACAGGAAGACTTTCTGGGGGAACCTCCAAAAAGCACATCCAACTTCCACCCAAACCTCAGAACCAAGAGAAGCCTAATGATAAATCTGGAGCTCGGCACTCTACTCTATTGGAAAGGATTCAGCAGAAACTGGGTTCCTTTCCCAGAATCATTTGGCTTTGTTCAGAGGATGAGAAGTCTCTCCAGGGGTAGGGGGATGGAATCAACTGAAACCCAAACCTCTAAAAACAAAGCCATACAACCAAGCCAACTCAGCCTGCATCACACCTTCTGGATCACTAATGTTCTACAGAGGCTTAAGTCCAACCAGATGGCAGCCTTGCTCATCTGTCAGCAATTTTTCCATCGGCCAAAACCCACAAGACAGAGGTTTACTCAGTAAATGGCCTTTGACTGATTGGCTTGTTTTAAGTATGGGAAGAGGTACATGGAGTGTCTTCTGTGTTAACATTCAGGGTCACACAGGTTTATAGAGATATTGTACACATCTAAAATGTTATTAAGCAGTGGCTCTACTATGTGTGTATATTTATCCCAATTATTACACTTTTTCAGGATGATGGGAAGAGTGGAATTGTGATTTCATTATTATACAGGACCCACAGTGTAGTTTCCACTACAATGCAGATCACTTCTGTAATTTTCTATCTTGAGAGCATTGTCTGGAATTTCTGAGAAGCAGTTATTTGCTCATGATTGCCCATATAACCAAGTTATATGTTAGAGGTGGAACTTGCATCTAGGAGGTTTTTCTGCCCTCTAGATATGTCCCTTCTTCTGTTTTATCATCCTGTCTCTCAAACACTATACTCTACATATCATAGAATTTTTGTTGCTAGTGGAGACTTTAGCAATAATTTAATGCAATATCCATTTTGTATTATTCAGGTTAGGAATTTAGAGACCACAGGGATCTGAGAAGTGTCATGTGACCAGTTAATAGGAATTGGTATTACAACTCCGGTCTTCTTCCTCTTAGTCTTTTGTTCTTTCTACTTTGCCATAGAAACTATTATACAGTGAAAAGAAAGATATTTCATAGAAAGATCGGGTCTTTCTAAAGCACCAAGGTAGGAAAGAGTAAGAATACAAAAAAAAAGATGATATAAGAGGGTAAAGAATAGGGCCCAGAGGGGCAGCTAGGTGGTGTAGTGGATAGAACAACATCCCTGAAGTCAGAAGGACCTGAGTTCAAATTTGGTCTCAGACACTTCCTAGCTGTGTGACCCTGGGCAAGTCACTTAACCCCAGTTGCCTCAAGGAAAAAAAAAAAGAATGAGGTCCAGAGCCTCATCACTGTCAGTCAGTCATTCAACACACATTTATAAAGCACTTATATACCAGATAGATGGCAGAGTGAATAGAGTGCTGGATTTGGAATAAGGAAGACAGATGCATCTTCTGGATTTCAAATCTGGTGTCAAGTCCTTAATAGCTGCATGACTCTGGGAAAATCACTTCATCCTTTTGCCTGGCTCTTCTCACCTGTAAAATGAAAACCTCTCCAGTATCTTTGCAGGAAAACCCCAAATGGGGCACAAAGAGTCATAAATGATTGAAAAATGACTAAGTCACAATGTATGGCAGCTTCTGAACCAAATACTGGGGATACAAAAAATAAAAAGGTAGTCCTTGCCCTCAAGGAGTTTACAGTCTTCTCAAGGATATAGAATATAAGGAGAGGTATAAGGATGATAGTGGGGATAGAAGGATCAAATGAATGTTTTTTGTGGATTGAAGCGACATGGGCATGTTTGTAGGCAAAAGGCAAGGAACCTATTGACAGGGAATGAGATAAAGTCTCTGCTGGACTAGACCTGATTGTAGGAGAAATCAGCTTGGTGTGAAAGGTGTCTCTTTCTTAGGAAAACATAAGGGAATAATAACTTAGAGAATCATTGTGGAGAACCTTAAGGATCATCTTATCCAGCACACTGATGTTAAAAATTGGGAAATTGAACCCTTGATTGGGAAGCTGAATTGGCCAACATTTTATAGAGAGGAAATAGTGGTAAGAATTTGTTGCATATTGCTTTCATCCTCAGGGCAAGAATAAAGAGAAATGTGTTGGAAAAGGATGGCCATACCCTAGTGCCCCTTACACAAGACACATCATTACTACATTTAAAAGAATTTCAGAGTGACAGGAACCCTCTGATCTTTGAACAATCCTCTCTGGAAAGCAGACTATTATTTTCATTTTAATACAAATTTGCTTGCCTGATCAGTTGGTCCCCTGTTAGATTATTTTTTATAACTAAAAAGATTAACAAAATGGCCATGTTAATGTCAGCGGAGAAAACAAAGAGTAAGAGTAATCTGTGCCCCCTATCTATACCTCACTGCCTTCTTAGGGGAATTAATGAATGGATGGTAGAGCACTCACTGTTTGTAGACACTGGTCTTGGTAACTATGGGAACTTTAAAAAAAAAGAAAAAAAAATCAGTTTTAATTTTGATATTTCCTAGTTAGTATTAATAGATAGGATGTTAAACTGGGGCAAGAAGACTTGAATTCAAATCCTGCCGCAGGCACTGGCTATATGATTATGGACAAGTTATGACCTGTTATCAGTCTCAGTTTCCTCATCTATAAAATGGGAATAATAATCATCTCACTCACGGGGTTCTTTTAGGGAAAAATGAAATAATATATGTAAAGTGATTTCCAAATCTTAAGGAGCAACTGGAATATTTACTGTTATTACTAGTTGTATGATATGTAGCAAGTAGTTTCATTTCTGAGCCTCAATTTCCTTCCCTTTAAAACAACCTAAAACTTTCACTCTCTTTTAGCTCACAGGGCTGATGTGATTGTCAGAAAGAACACAAATAACACCTCTTCTAAATCTTAAAGATGATTTATTTAGGCAGTCAGGATGTACAGTGGATAGAAAGGAGATTGGAATTTAGGAAGAACCAAGTTCAAATCCCATCTCAGATCCTGGGCAAGTCATTAACATTTATAAATCTCAAATTTCTTGTCTGTAAAATGGGGATCTTAATAGAACCTATCTCACAAGGTTGTTGTGGGGATCAAATGAGGTTAACATATGTAAAATGTTTTAAAAACTTTAGGTGCTATATAAAGGTTAGAAATATATAAAATTATTATTAAATACTACAGGAATGTGATTTTATGTAAAAACATACATAAATGCTATATAAATTTGACCATCATTATTATAAAGTCCAACATCCTTGCAAGTACAGGAATCTTCTGTACTTCAACCCTTCTAATTGTCCAGCTTTTTGCTCAAACATAGAATTGTGGAACTCACTACCTTATAAGAAATACCTTCTATAAGTCCTCCATGAACAGAGTGAAATGTACAATATACAAAGTAATAGAAATGTTCTGGGATGACCAGTTGTAAATGACTTTGCTATTCTCAGTAGTACAATCATCCACAACTATTCTGAAGGACTTATGGTGAAAAATTCTAACCATAGCCAGTGAAGGAACTGATTGTGCCTGAATATAAATTGAAGCATTCTCCCTTTCTCTATCTTTCTCTTTCTTTTTAACTTAATTTTTGAGGGTTTTTCTTTTCATTAGAGTGGGAGATCTATGTTTTATTTCACAATTTAACTCTTACAGAAATGTTTTGTACAACTTCAGATGTGGTTTCTTAATTGTGTATGGGGATAAGGGAAAGAACCTAGAACTCAAAAATCTTAATAGCAAATATTAAAAAATGTTTTGAATGTAACTGGGGGAAAATATTGAATAAGTAAAGAATTCCATTCCATTATAAGACTGGTATAAAAGTTAGAAAGTGCTCCCTTACATAAAGTGAAAATCGTCCTTTTAACAAATGAAAACTTTCATGTTGATTCTTTTTTTATGCCAACCCAACTAATGACTCAATGCCTGAATGGGTATTGATTTTGAATCATAGGAGTTCCAATTTAAAAGTATTTATGTCATTGATAACTATTTTTAAAATTTTTGATGGACAAGGTCGGTGCACGATAATGTAGGAATTTCCCTCTCTATCTTTTTCAAGAATGAAGTCTTGGGAGCATAAAAAATTGAAAATACTCTAAGAGGATTTGTGAACTTAAGGAGAAAAATTCCTGGCCCTTATCCTTTCTGGACACTGAGGTGGATCCATCTTTTCAAATTCCCTTCCCTGATCAGTAGAAGAATAGAGATACAGATTACTCTGGCTGTTACTAGTTGTGTTGGAGTTATGTGGTTTCCTGGATGTTTTTTAGTAAAGTACTTTATACCCAAAGCACGCACTTCTTGAGGGGTATAATTTTATAAACCAAATATAAATAAATGCTTCATCCAAATGGCTAAGATAAAGGAATTCAAGTTCACAGTAGGATGAAAGAAAACACAAAATGTTTTCGTTTGCTGGCTTCCTGAAAGCTACTGACTTACCTCTTATTCATTACAAGCATAAATCTTTTTTTAAAAAATAAATGTAATGTTGGAAGTATAAGAGAATCCTAGTTACTGGTCCATCCCCAAACCTTGGCTATTCTTTTATTATGCTCACAGTATCTTAACAATTGAGAAAAGAAGGAAGGAAGGAAGGAAAGAAGGAAGGAAGGAAGGAAAGAAGTAAGGAAAGAAGGAAGGAAGGAAGGAAGAAAAGAAGGAAGGAAGGAAGAAGTAAGGAAGGAAGGAAGGAAAAAAGGAAGAAGTAAGTAAGTAAGGAAGGAAGGAAGGAAGGAAGGAAGGAAGGAAGGAAGGAAGGAAGGAACAAAGGAAGGAAGGAAGGAACAGAAAGAGGGGGAGGAGGAAGGGAGAGAGGGAAGGAAGGAGGAAGGAAAGAAGGGAGGGACAGAGGGAAGGAGGGAGAGTCTTGACATCTTACCTTGGTATTTGTTTCTGTATATGATTAAAAAGTCACCAAATTGGTTGTTTTGCATAAATAGCAGTTTTATATTAAGTGAAAACTACATCCTGGAAAAGTAATTGTAGGTAATGACAGTGCTTTAGTGGAATTATGCAAGAAAACTTTGTACCTGTCATGCAGGCATTCTCAGTCATCCCAGAGACCTTGCTCTTAGTCTAGTTTCTTAGCTACTAGTCTTACCCTTAGCTTTGTTTCTATCAATAGAAGCTGAGACTGCAGAATTTAAATACAAAGGAAAACGCAGATACACACACACACATGCATCTATTTGTTTTCACTTGGCAAGACTCGTTGGTTTCTATACTTCAACTTCCATTTTAAAATAGAAGCCCGAAGACATATATTTAGTGTGCAATGAAATTCAGATCCACAGTTACCTCTGGCACTCAACAATCACTTGACCATAAACAAACACATTACAAAGCAGTTTTTCATAGGGATGGAATTAGTAGTGGGGCACAAGCGACCAAGGCCTGCACCCTCTTTTATTTAGAAGATCAAAAGATACTTCTTTCGGAAAGAGAAGAAAACTTCTTACAAAATGTAAAAATATATATTTTTTATACATAAAGAAAAAGCATAAGGGAAAATAAATGCCAGATTGCTCTTTGAAAATTGTATTGCTCTCAGTCAGTCAATATGCATTAAATACCTACTGTGTGTCAAAGAGTACATCAAGTTCTAGGGGAACATAAAAGGACAAAAAAAAAAGAAGGGAGTAGTTCTTGGTGCTTGGCCAATTTGCAAAAATAATGAATGGATCTTCCATCAAAATCTTCCTCCAGGATCTCATTAGGTTAGGTAGTGACCATCAAAGTCTGGAAGGTTTGTTCTATTAGAAAGCGAAGTTTCTGAAGGCAGATAACATTTTTCCTTTTTCTTTATACTTTCATAATTTAGCATAATTCTTAGCACATATTAGGAGCTTAATATACTCTGGCTGATTTTTGATTGATTAAACAAAATTTTGATCACATTTGTGTTCTCTCTCTCTACTCAAGTTATTTTCTTGTTGTTTTTCTTGTTGTTATTGTTGTTGACTACTGTGATTCCATGGGCCATATTTGCCATGGGTTTTCTTAGTAAAAATACAGGAGTGGTTATTCATTTTCTTCTTCAATGGATTAAGGCAGTGATTAATAAACACTCTGCTAGTGAGTGTTTGAGATTGGATTTGAACTCAAGACTTCCTGACTCCCTTCCTTTGCCTTTCCCTCCCTTGCTTTCCCTTGCCTCTCCTTCTCTTCCCTTCCCTTCCCTTCCTTTCCTTTCCCTTCTCTTGCCCTTCCCTTCCTTCCTCCCTCTCTGTCTTCTTCTCTTTATTTCCCTGCTTTTCTTCCTTTTCTCTTTCTCTCCCTCCCTCCCTTTCTTCCTTTCTTCTTTCCTTCTTTTCTTCTTTCCTTCCTCCCTCCTTCCCTTAATAATTAAGATAAAGGCTTATCTAGAAAACATAAAGTAGGAGAAAAACACTCACTGGCTTGGGAATAAGGAGACCTGGGTTCGAGTTCTCCTCCTGCATCTGCTGATAATTTGCTGTGACTTTGGACAAGTCACTCCATGTTGGGCCTACATTTCCCTATCCTGTAAAATAAGAAAGTTATATTAGAAGATCCTTAAAGTCTTTTCCCGCTCTGATGTTCTGCAATGCTGTGTTTACTCAACCCTTTTCAGTAGGCCACCAGTACACACATAACATTATCAATATAGACTTTGAAATCACCCACGGCTAATAGCCCAAATTAACAGCCTCAGGGTGACTTTGGAGCAATTGAGAAGGAAAATCTATAACTTCACTAAAGACACACGTAGCTGCACAGGGAAGGAGGTCTGTATTAATTAACAGCTGTGAAGGTTGTAAAAACTGGTATATTAAGGAGAAAGAGACATTTAAAATTAGCCAAAAAAGAGAACCCTTTGAGATTCCCTCCATCAGGAAACTTAAAAAAGCCCCAGAGAAGATAAAGCTGTTGCTGAGGATCTGAAACTATTCTGCTTTGGATGGACTCCAGGTCCACCTATGAATTTCCATCCTGAGTCAGATCTACAATTTTGAGAGTCTAATATTCTATTGCCAACAACTGACTCAAGATCCAGATTGTACTTCTTTTGATCTTAAAGATCAGATTCATTCTGATCCTAGCTTGGGATGTCCATAGTATTCCAAGATGAGTCCCATTCTTTGGCCATTCATTTGTATTGACCCTCTTTGTATGACTTTTGATTGTTGCTGGCAAGAATCATTTAAGTTATCTTTCTATAAAGTGGCAGTGTATTGTGGTTGGACCAGAACCTTTATGATCAGTGAAAAAAAGGAAGTCTGAGAATAAAAATTAAAATAAAAATAATGCTAGAAATATTCAATGGCTTTGGGATCTGCATTATTATTTGGATCTGTCTCTTCTTATTCTTCTGTTTCATCTTCTTTCTTTTCCCTTTTTGCCTTTTCCTTAAATATCTTCCTCCCTGTTTTCCTGCTTTTCTTTTTTCCTCTGCTGCTCTTTTCTCCTCTTTTCTTCCTCCTTCCTCTATTTTCTTTTTTTATATCCTATTCTCCTATTCTCTACTTCCTCTATCCTTTTTTGTCTTTTCTTCTTTTTCCTTGTATTGGATCAAAATTCAGGATTGACTCCTGATTTAAGCCAAATTTTTCTTTTATGAGGATGAAAACATGGTGATAGGACTAGGCTAGACTTATGGAAGAAAGTTCTCCCTTTCTCCTCGCAGCATTGGCTGTGAAATCAATTCATTTCTGCATTTGTGTAATAGATGTGGCTTGTGCTCAGGGAACTAAACTAGCCTGTGATACTACCACCCTGGGTCACATTTGTCTTCTTTCTAGGATATGTCACAGTCTACGTGACCAGCTAGCCAGCTCTGCTAGGATAACAGACTTGATCTGTTTTTACTGTTTTATTTTACTATATCTAGAGGTGTATATTTCTCATACTTCAGGTTAAGAAATTCCCTACAGGTGTGAACAATTTTCAGATGAAGAAATTAAATCTATTTCTAGTCATATGAAGAAATGCTCTAAATCAGTATTAATTAAAGAATGCAAATTAAGATAAATCTGAGATTCCTCTTCACAACTCTCAGATTGGCTAGGATGACAGGAAAATATAATGATAAATATTGGAAGGAATATGGGAAAACTGAAACCCTAATGCATTGTTGCTAGAGTTGCAAGATGATACAACTATTCTGGAGAGCAAATTGGAACTATGCCAAAGAGTTATCAAACTGTGCATACCCTTTGATCCAGCATTATCTCTACTTGACCTGTATCCCAAAGATCATAAAAAGGGAAAAGGGCCTATGTATGCAAAAATGTTTATATTGTCCCTTTTTGTAGTAGCAAGGAATTGGAAATTGAGTGGATGCCCATCAGTTGGAGATTGTCTGAATAAGTAATGACATATGAATATAATGGAATATTATTGTTCTATAAAATGATATACAAGCTAATTTCAGGAAAAAAACCCTGGAAAGACTTACCTGAACTGATGCTTAGTGAAGTGAGCAGAACCAAGGGAACATTTGTATACAGTCACAAGATTATGTGATGATCAACTGTGATGGACTTGGCTCTTTTCACCAATGAGGTGATTCAAGGCAATTCCAATAGACTTAGGATAGAAAATGCCGTCCACATTCAGAAAAAGAATTATATAGACTAAATGTGGATGTTCATCTTTTGTTGTTGCTGTTTGCTTGTTTTTTTTTCTTTCTCATGTTTTTTCCCCTTTCAGTCTGATTTCTCTTGCATAACATGACAAATATAGAAATATATTTAAAAGAACTGCACAAAAATGTTTGTAGCAACTCTTTGTGGTGTCAAAAAATTGACAAATGAGTAGATGCCTATCCATTGGGGAATGACTAAATAATTTATAGTATATGAAAGTAATGGAATATTATTTTTCTATACAAAAATATGAACAAGCGGAGTTTAGAAAGCCCTGGAAAAATGTACATGAACTTATACTGAGCAAAACAAGCAGAACCAGTAATATATTGTACACAATGATAGCAAAATTGTGCAATGATCAACTATAAAAGACTTGATTCTTCTCAGCAGTTCAGTGATCCAAGGTAATCCCAATATATTTTGGATAGAAAAATGCCATCTGCATCCAGAGAGAGAACTATGGAGATTAAATGCAAATCAACATGTACTATGTACACTTTTGTTTTCTTCTGTTTTTTGCTCATGGTTTTTCTCTTTTATTCTGATTTTTCTCTCCCAAGATGATGCATAAAGAAATGTGTATTTAAAAATGAATGTACATATGTAATCAGAAGAAACAACAATAAAGTTTAAAAAAAAGAACTGCACGTATTTAACCTATATCAGATAGTTTACTGTCTTGGGGAAATGGAAGAAAAATTTGAAACACAAAGTTTACAAAAATGAATGTTGAAAACTATCTGCATATTTGGAAAAATAAAATACTATTGAAAAAAAGAAATTCTCCTACATTTGAGATAATATAAATCAGAAGCAAACCAACTAAAATATAGATTTCAATTACAACAATTCTTTTGGTGCTTTGTAATTGCACTTATGACTTTACCAATAATTGAATTTTCTTTTAATAGATATGTCTTTCTCCTTTTTCCAGGAGAATAGGCAATGTCTGACCAGACTTCATCAGTATATTTACTAGGCTTTTTTGATTGATAGCTCCACTTATTGTTAAGTCCTTTTGTCTCTACTTTTCTGGTATTGTTTACAGACCAAAGGCCCTCTTCTTACATACCTGAGATTGACTACTTTATGCAGGGGATAGTCAGAGCTCAAAAGTTCTCCTAGTCCCCTATTTCCTTCAACCAGAGTCCAAGCTGGTTACAGCAGAATATAGTTTATCTCTGGATGTTTTCCTGATGGTTGGAGACCATGGTCTAATTACCTTGCTTCAAATCTCTAGATGTGAGAAAAGGATCTTTCAAGGATACTTTGGTCTGTGAAGTCTAGGAAAATTCCTTAGAAAAGACAATTTCATATGGATATTTAACTTCCTCAAAGAGTATTCCCAAGTTACTTCAATTCATAGCCAAATAAAAGCAGTGAAAATATCTCTAAGCTCTTGAGGTTGAATCCTATAGAGAACAGTTACAGTAGGACAAACAAGAACCAAGGAGGGCATGGGAAGTGGGCGCTATTATACTCTATCTTTTCCAAATAAACATTTTCAAATAAGTATGATCAGAAATGAAATTCTAATGCTATCTTCTATTTGTTATCTTACATCCCAACTCTTAGGCTGGAACTAAAGGGAGCTTATCCCAGACTAATGCTCAGTGTTCTTCTGTCATGAAAATTGGAGAGGCACATAGAATAGGGTTCTGTTAATGATAGGTGTATCTTGAAATTCTGGGAAGAATGTTCTAAGCTTGGAGAGCTTAGGAGTTTGTTTGCTTATACATGGTGTTGTTGACATAATAATTATTATAAACCCATGATGGGAGATAAGAAAATTTTTTGAATAACTTAAAAACTTTAATCAACAAAATGAGCAACTAATTCCTGAATAGCAGTGATGAACATTATTCATGTTAATGAGGTGTTTTTGGACTAGGTCAATATGGGAATTTGTTTTGTTTGACTAGGCACCTTTCTTGCAAGGGTCATCCCCTTCCCCTACCCTCGCCCAGGAAGAATAGAAATAAAATGTTTCATAATTGAAAAAAAGGAATTTCATTAAAATTAATTTATTAAAGAGAATGTTATGAACTTTATTTCAAGCTTAGTGATTCTTAGTAATACTTGAAATTGTTGACTGACATACACCCCTATCTTTTAATGATTTTGGATTCATAGAAAGGGAGAGAGATAGAAGAGTTTCTTTTTCCTTTCCTAGTTTCAGTTAGAAGAACAGGTACAGAAGAATGGTGGTACCCATTATTTCAGTTCAACTAGATTAAAGGAGCAACTTTCATTTATAGAGAAAGACTTCTTTGATTTAAAACTGTTTCTCAATGACTTGTATCAATAGATTGAATAGATTGTTTCATAACCATGAACAGAACAAAACCTATTTAACTCAAAACCAACTCTTTTTTTCCCACAAACAGGTAAACATTGACCTTTATATGTGACAGATTGAATAAAATGTAGAAGATATATAATGCTGCCTCATTTACTCAACAAGAGCAGAACTGAGCTGACTTAGATCTTGGCAATAAGAAAAGTGACCAAGAGGATATGCAAAAGTTTATCGAGTCAGTTAGTCAATAAACTTGTATTAAGAATTTAATATAGACAAGGTACTATGCCATGTTCAGTGGATTAAAAAAAGAGAAAAAAGAAAGTTATTAGCTTCAAGGAAGTTACAATCTAATGTGGGAGACAGCCAATGAACATGTACCAACAATCTCTATATAATCAATTATATTATATTAACATGATTAATATAATTAAAATAATTAAAAGAAGGAGGGCAATAAAACACAGAGAATTTGGAAAAGGCTTTCTGTAGAATATGAAATTTTCATTTGGACTTAAAGGAAGCCAGAAAATTCAGTAATCAGAATGGAAGAAGATTGTTCCATACATGGAAGTAATGCAGGGATAACACTCAGACATAAGAAAGGAAGCGTACATGAAGAGGAATAAGACTTTTAAAATATTTCAAAGGTATGAAGGATCTAGATTTTGAGGGACTTTAAGTGCTAAAACTTGAATAGTTGTGGTAAACTTGGTTTTCAGACACAGATCTTTGAAGAACATCCCTTCTTGACTTTTTCTCCTTCCTATTGAACTGAAGAGTCTAATAATGAGCACTCTCACCCTTTTTCTTGCCTACACAGTTAAGAGACAATAAAGACTTTTTGGTCCTTTTTGTTTTGTCTCTCTCCTCTTCTGAGAAACTGGACAATAAGAAATACTGTGGCTTGTCACCTTCTTTGAGAGCAACAGTGAATTGCAGACTTCTCAGCATGCAAAGGAATAACTATCAATCTTCTAATTTCCTTTTCTCTTTTAGGAGTTTGAATATCCCTGACATGTCCTCTGCTGAGATAGCCCTAGCTGAGCCCAAGAGGGATATCCATTGCATTTTTTCAGAAATAATTGTGTTCCTTACATTTTTAGGATCATTGTCAAAATTTCCCATCTCATTGTAAAAAAAGTAATCTTGATATGTATGTTTGTATTAAGTCAGTTATTTCCCCTGATAGTCCATGTCTTTGAGGGCCCCCATCAAATGCCTCTCTTTCTCTTACTCAAGTAAAAATGTGTTGTTTATTTGGAGAGGACAGAAATTTTCCTCCCAGGTGTTCTAGTGGTCACTACCAAGAAGGATCCCTAGGTAAAAAGAATATTGGCCCTTATCAGATTTGGGATGCAGAAACCTTGTTAAAAGTGATTATTAGGACCTTAGGGAGATTGATTTGCTTGTAAAACAAGGAAATCACCACTTTTGTACAATGAATTTGGCATCTATTTGGGGAACCTTTTTGTGAGCAACAATTCAGATTCATGCCCAGCTTCTAATTTATGTGAATGCTGTGCTTATTGCTTGATTACTGGAGATTAACACTGGACCAAGGATGTACTCTAATGTGTCACTTAGTTTCTGTTATCCACGTACTTTCAAATTTTTACTTGTTCCTGCCATTCCTGCCTTGAAATTCAAGATGTCTTTTTTCTTCCATCTTCTGTAATCAACTCTTTCCTTCCTCTCCCATTCAATTCCATGTCTCCTATGCTTTAGTTGAAAACACATTTCTACTCATTGCCTCCATCTCCAGACTGTTTTTCCTCAGATGATGTTTTTGCTCAGTACTGTATCTTTTTATTTATTCAGCCTACAGTCTCTTACATCACCATTTTCTATAATTTTCCCCATCAATAAACTCACATTATTTGAAAGTATAAAAGACTTAGTGACATAGTTTTTTGGAGCACCTGTATATGAGAAAGTGGTCTTTGAAATCCAGAATGAAATGGTGATATGTTTAACTAAACTTGTCACAAAAACATAATTATGTTTATTGTGAGTGTCTACTGTTTGTCCTAATACAGTTTGATGAACTGTGGATCCAAAAGGCGCTCGGTGCATTGCATTCAAAAGGCAAGTTCTGGGAGCGTTTTGAGATGATACCTAATTTATTTGTCTTTGTCATCTCCCTAACATGATTATGTTTCCTTTTCACCTCTTACTTTATCATTGCCTATAACAAAGTGACTCATTAATTTCATCCATAAATACAGATATGATGATTTTATCCTGTGGCTATGAATGGTACTTTAAAATAAAGAATCAAAATGATAAACCCGCATAGTAATTTATTATAATTACAGCAATGAAATATCACTAGGAATTAGTCTTGGCAGTAACAAATGGACTCTACATCTTCACTGGAGTCAGTCAGATGGAAGGTACAAAGGAAGATGGGAAATTAGATAGTGCAGTAGGCATCAGCTTGGGTGAGGGGACAGTGTTAAAGCCAGACTTTGGGCAAATATGCCTGGGAAGAAGGGGCCCTGGTTCTTCCCCCCAAAATCTGCCAAGCAAAGAAGATTTGCCACAGTTTAATTAAAGTCCATTATTGAGATGAGGGCAAAGAACTAAGAAGAAATGAGGGCAGGAAAAATAAAATCACTAATGAAAGTCTGAATCTCATTTGAAACTTGGTCTTTATTATAAAGGAAATATGACTTGACAGATTGCCTCATTCACAATAACAAAACCTTTGGGAAGAAAATATTCTGGTCTTGAAGAGTAAAAAGCTATTTTTAAGTCTCTTTAATATTGATTTTCACTAACTAGTTAAACACAAAATAAAACCAATAATAAGAAAAAACTCATGCAAGCATAAGCAGCTGAAAGTTTAATTAAAATTCAAGTCTATAAAGAACGCTGTGCTAACAATCTGTTATATTTGTATAAGGTGTTATACTTTCTCAAACCTTTCACATATATTCCCTCATCTAGCCTCGTGTTAATCCTAGTAGGTAGAAGCATAGGAAAGTTAAAGCTAAAAGAGACCTTGGAAATCATTTATTCTAATGAGCTTATGTTACAGTGCAAGATATGGAGATCCAGTGATTAATTGAAAAACGAAGAGGAAGTGGATGGTAGAGATTATCTGCATTTGCTACTGATGGACCCTGAGGCACCAAGAAGAAATGAAATGAAATGAGAGAGCTGAGATTAAAATCCAAGCTTAGCCCCTAGATTCCCTAGTCACTGGATCTTAATATCTAAACCTAAGCTATAAATGAATTGTTGATCAGGAACAAGGAGGGAGTTTTCACATTGGGGCCTCCCTGTATGCATGAGATAACATATTTTTCCCTCCCCCAATCAAAAAGAAAGGAAATGGATCCAAGCCAATGTTACACAAAAATGGATTTTATTTCTCTGCCCCTCTCTTCTACTTGCTTCCCTCCCACACATCCCCACATCTTTTTCCCCAACTACACACATAAAAGGGGAAAGAGAAGAGAGAAAATACTTTATATAACTCTTCCCAATCCAGTTCTCTCACTTTCTGGGAAACTAATGAATACATTCCTGTAATTTAAGCCTGATGACAATTTGAGTGCAAAGTCATTACCTGCCTTTATCAAGTGCTCTGTTTTACAGGATGATTTACAGAATGGCATCCTGCTTCAAGGATTCTGCAGCTCTCTCTCCCATTCCCCCCCTGTAGTCTGCTTTCCCTTTTTAACCACAATTTCCCTTTGGGGAATTCAAAATTGAAGCTTTGGCTCCCAAGAATCTGGCTAATTTACTATTTTTGTGCTTCTGATTTTTCCCAGGCATAAAGATTTTAGAGGCAAGAGGGATCTTAAAGATGAGCTAGTCCAATCCCTGAATTTTAAGGCAGAGAAAATAGATCCCAAGAGATGAAGAGATTTGCCTAAATTTACCAAAGTGACAAAGCAAGCTTTGAAACTCCAGTAGCAAAAACCATGATTGAAACATTTTCGTCCCTCTTTCATCCCCCATCAAATGGCCTTTTCATTATACCAAGAGGTACCTCAATCTCAGAATTTGAGAATCATCCTTAATTTGTCTCTTCCATTCAACTTCCAGTTGTTACTAAATCCTGTCAATTCTTCTGTCATGTCTCTTGCATCTATTTCATTATTTCTGTTCTCACTGACACAACATCTCCAGGCATTTTCAATCTTTGGATGGCCTCCGACTTTAAGTGTCCAATTCATTTTGTATAGATTATTAAATTAAACATATTTTATGAGGAATGGTTGCTGTAGGATAGCATGGCCATGGCATGGATTACCCACCCCCCACTCTTTCTGTTTCCCCCACAGTCCCTTATATACTGGCAGGTAGAGGGTAATCAGAACTGGGTGACCTGTGTCTGCTACAACTCATTCTTAGCATCCTAGTGGCAACCCTGATGTGAATTACTACTCACCATTGTAGTCCCATTCTCATTCTATTTTTATTTCCACAAAATTAGACACAATAACAGCATTGACTCTTAAATACCAATAATTTACTGATTAATACAATAAAAGGATGAATAATTATAAGATTTGCTCATTAGAAGGTAAAAGAAAAACTATCACATTCTTTCCTTCTACCTGGGTCATACCCTCCCACCAGATTGTCTTTTGGGAGTGAGAAGGATGGAGAATGGGCAGCCACTTACAGAAATCTAACAGTGAGGGTAGACCTCTCCTGTACTTTTCAGCTGGTCTTTTTATTGAGTGAGAAAGCTTGTTCCTGGGTAACTCATACTTTAGACTTCAGGTTGAAATGTTAGTGATCTCATTTTTTTAATTTGTCTTTTTTTAATTAAAGCTTTTTATTTGTATAACATATGTATAGGTAGTTCCCCAGCACCGATCTTTACAAAGCTTTCCATTACAACTTTTACCCCCAGTACCCTCCCCTCCCCTAGATGGCAGGAAGTCCACTACATGTTAATAATGCTGAAATGCTTGAGAAGTTATGCAAGAAAAATCCTATCTACAAGAAAAAAAAAGAAAATCAGAAAAAGGAAACACAATGCAAGCAAACCTCAATAGAGAGCATGGAAATGTTATGTTGTGGTCCACATTTCATATCCCTCTCTCTGGGTGTATATGTGAAGAAAACTGAACAATTGGAACTGGTTTGAGACAATTCTTTGTTGCAGAGAGCCATGTCCATCAGAATTGATCATCATGTAATATTGTTGTTGCTGTGTATAATGATCTCCTGGTTCTGCTTATTTTGCTCAACATCAGTTCATGCAAGTCTCTCCAGGCCTCTCTGAAATCATCCTGCTGGTCGTTTCTCACAGAGCAATAATATTCCATAATGTTCATATACCATAATTTATTCAGCCACTCTCCAATCGATGGGCATCCTTTCAGTTTCCAGTTTCTAGCCACTACAAAAAGGGCTGCCACAAACATTCTTGCATATGTGGGTCTCTTTCCCTCCTCTAAGAAGTGATCTCATTTTTGGAGTGTCTTTATTCTCTCGTTGGATAAAGCTGATTATCTACTACTCTTATGTTATTGAAGGGATGTCTTTTACTAAAGCAATAGCATTTCACACATTTGTGCAATTGGCCATCCTGAGGTTGAGGTCTGCAGTTTCTAAATAGGCTCTTTTAGCTGGATGCTGAACCAATGTTAAGCTAAGGTTCTCTCAAGCCAGAGAGCTATTCTGTAGTCGCTCACAAGTTTCTTTCTTACAGAGAGGGTGATAGAGGGCAACACTATTGAGCTCATGCCAGGTTTCTCCAGTTTCCTTCTGCAGATGGCATGTAAGGGCACTAAACCAAACCAGCCCTTGCGGCAGCAGCAGGACTGGGATTTGCTACAATCAGCTCCCTGAGCATCTGCAAGTATTGTCTGTCCCCAGTCTCTGTTCAAGCTCTAGATGATGCTAGTGAGGAACAAACCTAGCTAACTCCATAGAGGAGGCAAATGAAGCTTCCTCCAGTGAGATCCCAGCAGGAGCAAACCCTGAGTCAGTCCAAAGCAGCTGTTTTTTTGATTTTTGATTCTCCTCCATTCTGCTGCTTTTGAGCAGCAGGAAAAGCTTCTAAAGTCAGATTCTTCCTTCAGGCAGTTGCTCTGTTTTGTCATTCTTCTTTTCTTTGGATTCTCATCCCTTCAAACATGACATCAAGATCTCTTTGTCATGTACCACCTCAAAGCAGAACCTTCTCACAGGTAGTGTCCCATCTCTAACTAAGGCTGAAAAACTCAAAATCCACAGTTCTATCATGTACAACACAAACAATATACAATTTCCCCATAGTCCCCCCAAAAAGCACTCCTATCGTTTCTCAGCTAAATCATTCCAAACCCTGAAAACAACTCTATCTTACTTAGTTTATAGACAACGATGTACTGCTGCCATTCCCAAATTCAGTCAGTACCTGTACCTTTGATTGACTTTCAAATGGATCTTTTCTTATTTCCATCTTTGTACTTTTGTTCTTGCTATTTTCCAATACAGAACACTATCTCCATTGCTCTATACAAATTCTGCCTAACTTATAAAATCCAGCTGCAATCTGCCCCAAGGGGGAGAGGAGACACATTTTTATTTCAGCTCCTCATAACTATCCCAAGCTTCATTTCTCACATGGATGTCCCTTTTCTGCTCCTTTCATCAAACAAAATGCTCATTTGTCAAAGGCTTAGTATCTTCCATGGGCACTTCTCTGATTAGAGAATCACCTTGCTTAAAGATCTTCACGGAATACAAAATAAAATTCAACTTCTAGAGTATGACATTAAATATCTTCCATAATTTGTCTTCAACCTTATTTCACACTATTTCTCACAGGAACTTTTTTTTTTTAGTTCCAGCTAATCTGAACCTGATTACTCTCTCCCACCTTGAAACTTCCCTCAATAGTGATTAACTATTTCCCTGATCTGCTCCTATAGACCTCCTTTCCATTTAGTGCAGCTAAAATATTACCTTATCCATGAAGCCTTTCTTGATTATATCAGATGTGACTTTTCCCTCTTCTCAATTCCAATGCAACTTACCCATATCATTCAAGGTGCTTATCATGTACTTGTAGATAATTGTGTACATTTTTTTGTGGGGGAGGTGTGAAATAAAATAATCAAAGGTAAATGGCTAACTGAAGGTCACATGGTTAGTAAAAAAATCACCTATCTGAGGCTGGATTTGAACTCAGGCCTTCCTCACTCCAGAGCTTATGCTCTCTCACTGCCCACCTTATTTTTATAAGTTATTTTTTATGTTTCCTCAACTTCTTACAATTCTAACCTTTCCTATTTGACTATAAACTTCTGTAAAAGTATAGTATAGGAACTATATCTCATGTTTCTTCACATCCTCTGCAGGACATTTCTTAAACATAGTAAATGTTTAATAAATTTTAATAAATACTTTAATACTTTGCATACTGTGCTGGGATATACAATTTGACTAAATAAAAGTAATTGAATCATTGGTATTAATCCACATAAAAAGAAGTACTGTCTTATGTGGTCCATTTAAAAAGGTATTATGGGTCAAGTTTCATGCTGCTTAGCCCTGGAATACTCCCACCTAATGGCTTCACACTGAACCATATAATTTAGGTGCTAGTAGTCTAAGAAGAAATGGTTTTAGTTCCCCAAAATGAAATAAATGCATTAAGCGTATTAGTTCAGAATGAGCTTTCTCTTGGGGAATGACCCTGAATTTTATATACCTTAGTCAAATAATAATACCAGAACTGGGTAGGTATTAATGAAGACAAATGAGTAGTTGTCATATGAATTTCATTCATTGTAATAGGCGAGGGGGTGGTGGTGGAATACAGTTAGAATGTGGGAAAATCACCTACCAACTTGCTTTATTTAACTACGTTTTCTTCCTTCTCATAAATGTACTTTGCTCAAGGTTCAGCTCTAATCTTCCAGCCCTCTCCTCCTTCTCTCTTTTACAGCAGATTTTTGATTTCTCCAGCATTTATGACCCTCAAATCTCTAATCCTAGCTTCTCATAGTAGTCTCATAACTCCAAATGATCACTAGACCATTCCATTCAATATGTTTTTGTCCTTTCCAGCCCAATACTTTCAAATTAATGGTCTCTACATCAGCTCTCCTTTCTAATTAATCTATGTCTGTAAACAAAATTAGTCCTAGTCTCAAAATCTCTGTCATCTTTTATTCTTTTCTTTACTTCCTAAGTCACTAAGTACTTTAGATTATGAATTTTGAAATCTTTCTCCTCTCTATGTTCTATTTCATTAATCCATCCTCAGGTTCTTATTATCTGAAAGCTGATAGAGTATGATGGCCTCCTAGGACTTTATTCATTCCAATATATTCCTTCTGCATTCTATCCTGCCCAAGGATGACAGTTTAATCTACTTAAAACACTATTTTTATAATATCACTCCTTAGCTCAAATCAACCTAAGGCTTTTTATTATCATAAAGATAAAGCTTAATCTTATTTGTTAAGTATTTTTGAATATGTTCCATAAGCAAGTCATTATATGCTATGGGGTATAGCCAAGTAAATAAAACATATATGCTGTCCTCACAAATATTATAGTCTAATCTAGAGATAATGAAATATTAAGATAAATGAATGTAATATTAAGTGGAATTCAAGTATTATAAGAAAGGTAAGATATGGTACTGTGGGGGCTCTGGAAAGCAAATGTTAACTTTACTTGGTAAAATCAAGGAACACTTCACAAGGAAGCCTTAAAGTGGGCTTTTAGAATAGATCAAGTGGCTTGGATTGAAGTTTGGCTGAAAAAAATGGGCATGCCAATAAAAGAGATGGGCACAAAGAAATGGTCATAAACAGTAATGTATAACATATATTTCAGAGACTAAGGAGTAATTCGATTTATCTGTAATAAAAGATTTGTGAAGGGGAAGAGTGAACAA
Source organism: Myrmecobius fasciatus (assembly GCA_023553655.1). Taxonomy (NCBI): domain Eukaryota; kingdom Metazoa; phylum Chordata; class Mammalia; order Dasyuromorphia; family Myrmecobiidae; genus Myrmecobius; species Myrmecobius fasciatus. The sequence goes on from JAJPUD010005167.1 coordinate 123,158, forward strand.
TGAGAGCAGAAAAGGAAGTTGAGGTCAGATTATGGAAAGTTTTGAATATCAGATAAAGGAATGTGGATTTATTTGAGATGACAATGGGGAACTTGAAATTAAAATTCCTCTGGCTGGCTTTCTCCCTATATCTTTTTTATTGTTGTCAATCATTTCAGTCATATTTAACTCTTTATGACCTCATTTGGGGTTTTCTTGGCAAAGATTTTGTAGTGGTTTGCCATTTCCTTCTCTAGCTTACTTTTACAGATGAGAAACTCAGTTAGGGTTTAGTGACTTGCTCAGAGTCACACAGCTAATGTGTCTGAGGCCAATTTGAACTCATGAAAATAAGTCTTCCTGACTGTAGACCTAACACTATATTTACTGTTCCATTTAACTGCCCCATGTCATCTTTCCCCATCTAATTTAGTATTATCCCCTCATAATCCCCAATACTCTTTTGCTATAGGCAGAGAAATTTCTCTTCTTTCTATATCCTTTACCTCTTGTCCTGTCTAATTTTCTTCTTCTGTCTGTATTTTTTCTCATATTCCTTTCAAATCTATAACAATTTCCTTGCCTCCTTATCTATTCAAGTCCTACCTATCTTTCAAGACTCAACTTAAATCTCCTCTACTCCATAATACCTTTTCAGATGATTCTGGGGACTGTGTATTACCTGTCTCTTGTGTTTTACATACTGTTTCATGAGATTTGTGTTTTTAATAACTATTTGTTGAATTGAATTTTTAAAGAAATAATTTTGCTGCTGTTTCCAAGTTATTTAATTTAGAGATCTTACTTGGCCTGACTTAATAAACAGGAAAGAATAAAAGTCTTGACTTTGAAGTATTTTTATTTATTGCTTCTGGTCTATGGGTTAGAGAAACAATATACTATAGTAGAATGAACTCTGAATTCCTGTGGCTTAGATTTTAAACTCAGGTCTGCCACTAACTAACTAGATGATATTGGACAAACTACTTATTAATGTTGAAGTGGGACAAAATGATTTCTAAAGTCCTTTCTAGTTCTAGCAGTCTCTAATTTACTCAGTCTCTCAAAAAACAGTGTTACTTAAAGAAGTTTTCACTACAACATTTTTTTTCAAGTAATTGGCTTATGGAAATGGCAAGGTCTATTAAATAGATTATTAAGATTTGTGTTAGAAAAAAAAAAACTTTTAAATCTTGCTTTTGACACTTAATAGTTGTTACCATGGATGGGCAAGTCACTTGACATTTATGAGCCTCAGACTAATCTCTAGGGCATAAAGGCAATTATAGATTGTACAGTTGACCAAGCAAGGAACATGGCAGATTGTCCATGTATTTGTGCGAATTTGTTTCACTTTAGATCTTGTATGAATTAGCACAGACATGGAATTGCTGACATCTAAATCACTGAAACTTCACTGACATGATATTTTGACAGACAAAATTGTAAACAATATTTTAAAAGACATATAAATATCCACCTATTTATATATTTTCCCAGTATGACTTGGCAGGGGAGTAGGAAAAAAGTCTTAATTCCCCCCAATAAAAAAATGCTTCCATTAAGATCTTTAAGCACATTTGAGCAGTTCAAATGGGCTTGAATTGAAGCATGTGTGAGATATCACAGAGTATGGCTGCACCCACTGTTTCATTTTTGTACCACCAGACAGGCTGCTGCTGTCAGTACTTTAGAATTAAGGTTGTGTCAGATAGATTCTTAACAATGCATTCAAATCCGATCATGACAAGAGATTCTAAATCACCTTGGGTTTTGCTGACTTTTGCATATTCCTTCTTGAATATCTGAGAAAAAGTTACAGAGAAGACTCATTTAAAGCTATAAACAAATAATTCACTTAGAGACCAATGGCACATTAATGGGTAGAAATGAAAAGAGCCCACCTACAGGGGAGATCTATGAAAAACTTAATTTGGGTTTTTATCAAAAGAAAACATCTTAAGGAACCTGTGATTTCCTAGACTAAGCCAGAACCACTACGTTGACAAGAAAAAAAAAAAAAAAACAACCAGGATCAAAGATTTAGAGTTGAAAGGGTATTTATTATTAATTTATTTTTGTTTGGAGTTCACATTTTATTATAAAGCAGCAGTCATAAATATTTGGCATTAGTTAAAAATAGAGTAGTAGATCAATTGAACAGGTCAGACAAGGGAGAACCTACAGCAATACATTTTCATATCCCATGTTTGATAAACCTGAAAACATAACTTACTTGAGAATATAGTTAAAAGGGTATTTAGAGGTCATAAAGTCCAATCTCATTTTATACTATCTGAGAGAAGATTTGAATACAGGCCTTCTCAACTTCACGAACAGGATTTTAACCACACTTGTAAACTGTATTCAGTTCAATTCAATGTTATAAACATTTGCCTAGCACTATACTAGAATATAATAGAAAACTAAAATACTAGCACCATACTAGAATAAACAATCCTTACCTTTAAGAAACATACATTCTACAAGGGGTTGGGAGTGTGAATAAAGATTGGAAATCAATCAATAAATCAGAGAAAGCTTGAGGAGAGATAGAACATTAACACTACAAAAATCAGCTAAGACTTCCTATAGGAGGGGATACTTGAATTGAGCCTTGGAAGAAACTGAGAATTTTAAGAAGTAGGTAGGGAACATTCCAAAAATAGTGGGACAACATGCATGAAGTCACAGAGGCAAGAGAAGTGATCCTGAATCTAGGAAATAGCCAGCATGCACAAAAGCATATACTCTACTTGCTAAAAATAAATAAATACATACATTAACAAACAAATAAATGAATCAATCAATAAATAAATGAACAAATGAATGGACAAACAAATAAGTGAACTAATGAATGAATTAATTACACATGTATAATCCTTCATTTATGAAACCTTAGAATATAATGAAATAAATTATTTTATTTTTGTAAATATGAATTAGTTTATTACCCTTACAAAGTTTGTCAAAAGCTATCTTGTAGTATGAGCTGAGTATTGGCAGTGAATTGAGTTCTGTATTTAGTTTCAGGAAGACCAAGGTTCAAATCCTGTCTCATATGCTAGACAAGACAGCTTTAACTTTTTATGTTTATTTCCTCAATTGTAAAATGAAGAGGTTGAAATCAATTGCCTTTAAGTTTTCTTCTAGCACTCAATTTTTAAAAAAAATTATTTTAATTGTATTTTCCAATTATACATAAAGACTTTTTAACATTCATTTTTACAAAACTTTGAGTTCCAAATTTTTCTCCCTCCCTTCAGCTTGAAATGATAAACAATTTAATACAGGCTACATGTGTGTAATCCTGTAAAACACATTTCCATGTTAGTTATGTTGTGAAATCGAATGGAAAACACACACACACACACACACACACACACACACACACCAAAACAAGAAAGCAAAGGTAATGTTCTTTGATCTGTGTTCGGACTCCATAGTTCTTTCTTTGGATATGGATGGCATTTTCCATCATGAGCCCTTTGGAATTTTCTTGGATCATTGTATTGCTGAAGGAAGTCTAACTCTCAATCTATGAGTCTATGATGCAAATTATTTGATTCATAAAAATTCAGTTTGCATCCAAAGGTTTAGGAACATCTGTGTATGACATATTCCCATTTACTAATTATTGTCAGCTATGGAAAAAGAATTGAAATTTTGTTCTCTATATTGCCATCCCTACCAATCATTATACAACAAACTCTTAGGTAGGGGCAAGGGATGCAGAAAGGTAGATGAAACATTTCTATCCCAGACTTTTCAATGCATTGCAGTATTCTACCTAGAGATGTCTGAGGAGAAAAGATATTCTTCACGGGAGTACAGAGATTCATTCTTTCCCCTTTCTTTTCACAATTATACTATGATTCTTTTTTGCACTGGTAATGCTCTATAGTTCTTATGAGGAATATGAGATGCTCAACACTGATCTGTGTTAAATTCTTGTAAGACATGGAAGTACTTTGGTTGAGATCTTTGATTTAACCATTTAGTCAACTTCTTAGTGTAAAAATTCTCTACTCTGCTTTGAGCAAATCACTCACAGTTAACTTTTACTACTTATGACCCCTTTTTTGCCTAAGAAATTTTTACATGACCTTTTGTATATAGGTACATAAAATAGGTATAAAAGCCAATCATTTACTGATAATAAATCATATTTTTACAATTCACATTCACATTTTACAATATATATTCAATTACAAGACCCCTCATGGGTTTACAAACTAGAGTTTAAATAGCTGGGGCTTAAGATGCACCATTTTTTTACAGTTGGATATCTAGTATATGTCTGAAATTGAAAACAGGTCTTAATGATTCTAAGTTCTGTTTTCTATCTGTTGTCTATATACAGAAGGATCAGCTATTTATTACAAATTAGTCAGCTAACAAATATCAATGGAGTGCCTACAATATCCCCAGCACTGTGACATGAGCTATAGGGATAACCATAGTATAAGTAAGTTTACATCCTCACAGGGGGTGTACTGTAGCCAATTCCAAGTCAATCCTTAATTTTTCAGTGTAATATTCACATCTTAGAAATGGGCAAATAGTAAAAATCAAGATTTGAGTCATTCTTGATTGTTTAGCCTTCAAGTTATGAAGAAAATGTTTAAAATATTGATTTAAACATGCTATGCTGGCACTTACTAGCTTGCCACTGGTCTTTGGGGTATTCTTGGTTTTGTTAAAATATCAACACAAACAAAAAGTTACAGCTCCCAATACAAGGCAGTCTCAGATGAGAAGAGTTCAGAGGAGAGAAGAGATCATCTTACCATCATAGGTTGCAGTCAGGGGGATGCAGTGTTCAGATTTCTGATACTTCCTGTGACTTTGGATAAATCATAAAATTCCTTTGGATTTCTTCCATCTTCTATAAAATGAGAGACATTTACTAGATGATTTCAATGCTCTAAGAAGCTGAGGGTCTTCTAAGAGAAGGTAGAATTTTAAGAGTAGTTGAGATACAAATTTTCCAAGAGGCAATGAAGTCCTTTGGGTAGGTAGTAGGTAACTCAGGGGATAGAGGGCTAGACTCATTTTCCTGAATTAAAATCTGGCTTCCCACTAGCTCTATGACTCTGGGTAAATCATTTAATTCTGTTTATATCATATCCTCATCTGTAAGATGACTTGGAGAAGAAAATGTCAAATGACACTAGGATCTTTGCCTAGAAAACCTCAAATAAGATCATGAAGAGTTAGCCATGACTGAAATGACTGAATAACAATGACAACAATAACATGGTAAAATAAAAAAAGAAAATAGATAGGTGAAGACTGAGGAGATTGGGTTCTTTTTTTTTCTGGCTCTGCCACTAACTAGCTGTGTGACAGTGTATAAATAATTTTCTCTCTCTGAGGTCTTTCTTTTTATTTATAAAATGGAGAAGTTGGAATAATTACCTTTAAGGTCATGTCTTCCTTTAATATTTGCCAGCTATGCTCTGTATGACATTGGATAAGTCACCTCTCTCAGCTTCTTTTTCCTTATCTATAAATTGAAGAGGTAGAATTAGATTACTTTTATATCCCATTATAACTAAATCTATTCTTTCTGACTCTGGAGCTGAGCAGGATCTAGAATGATTGCTCTGATGTCCTAGCCTGCTGGCAGGTAAGATGTTCAACGATCTTAGACAGATAGTTATATATTTTTTCTTAAGCATAACCTGAGCCATGTAGACATTCATTCTGTAGGTGTTATTAGCCAGCTAAGCATATTATTCATTAGAATTCTCTTTACTTTGTCTCTCCCTCCCTTGTCACCTCTCCACAACTGTGTGTTTCATTCCAGTAGAAAAATAGGATTTATTAATAATTATCTGGTATTTATAACTATGTTATAATCATGAGCTAATGTCACAGTAATTTTCCCAACAAGTATAGTCTATTTAAGCCATGTATTGCAGCAACAAATTTCTTTACAACCCAGGGCTCCATGGAATCCCTTTATATGGCTATAGCAGTGCTAGTTTCTAGGATCTGTTGGTTGTTTTTTTTGTTTTTTTTGTTTTTTACTTTTAATGTGAAATTGCCACACAAAGCTTAAAGGTAAAATGTTGGATTTCTAAGGCTGTTGGTAACTGTCAGGTTTTGACAGTGAAATGCAGGATAAGGAAGACACCATGAAAAATCCCCATTCTTTTGACAAACACTCATCCCCTCAGTAATCTACCATTGTGCCTCTGGATTCCCCTAACATGAATGAAATTCTTTATACAAGTGAATTCTGAAAGCATCTTCATTAATAGACAGAATGGATATTGGTATTTAGCCAGTGCCATTTCTTGAGTCTTTCTTATTAACATGTGATAATCCATCAGAGAAGTCAATTTCTTTCCCAGGCATTTTTCAAAAGGGAAGGTTTTTTTTTATCCAGAAACTGATCTTTCCTCCCCATTGTCATCATCACTCCCTCCTTGTTTCCCTCCTTTTTCCCCTTTGGTAGTATTACATGCTTGTAAACAAATATACCCTCCCAAACAAGGCCCTCTGGATTCATCCAAACAATGCTGGTGTTGTGTTTGAAAATCAGTAGGGCCTCCTTAGACAGCAAGAATGAACATTTCTGACTTATTACAAGGTATTTTGTAAGAAAGGGAAAATAAAGCATTGTTTAGAGATGGAGAGGAAAGGAGTAGGGAAATACTGCAAAGGAAGCAAAGGAAAAAGAGAGGGAAAGAAAGAGATAAAGAGACCAAAAAAGGGACAGAATAAAAGATGAAAGCTTAACAGGTAGTTCTCTTTGAACTTAAAATTGCCTTACCTAGGGAAGACAAGGGACCCCACCTTTCCATCTGACTGGAATCTTTTCACTCTTGACTAAACCAGTGCATTAAAAAAGATTCTTGAATAAACTTAAAAAGCATACTCAAATTGCTGGATCTAGGAAGAAATGATTCTAAATATACAGATAGGAGTTAAGAATGGCAAGCATATTAGCTGTCCTAAGCCTTTCTGGTCTAATGGAAATGCCATAAAAATATAACCAGGTCAGCTGAACTAGAAAAAGGCAAAAATGTAATAGCTGAACTGGGGTAGGAAGAGGCAAAAAAAAAATAGCAGGTCAAATTAGAAAAGCCAAAGCAGCAAGTGAGATCAATGCAATTTTACAAGCATTTATCAGGTGCCTACTTTGTACAATAGTGCCTAATATGTGCAAGGCAGTGAGGTTACTAAGACCAAAAGTATTCAAAACAAGTAAAAACAACAACAATAATAATAAAGACCCTTACCTAAGATAGTGTCTTACCTCAAAAAGTTTACATTCTCCTGGGGGAAATTATACACACACACACACACAAACATACACATAAGTAAATGCAAGATTTTCTTTTAATCCACAAAATGATTTTTAGGTGGGGAAGATTAACATTAACATTAGGGAGAATCAGAAAAAGCATTTTGAAAGATAAGGTACTTTACTTGAACCCTGAGGAGAGTTAAGGATTATTGTTGACAGTCTGCCTGTCATAAGTGGAGTGATAGCTTGTGCCAATTCATACAGATTAGGAGAATATGGAAATTCCCCCCATCCACTTAATAGTATTTTATTTTTTCCAATTACATGCAAAAATAGTTTTCAACATTTACTTTTATAAAATTTTGATTTCTTTTTTTTCTTCCTTCTTTCCCTCTCTCCCCCTCACCCCAAAACAGCACGTAATCTGATATAGGTTATATGTGTATAATGATATTAAACAATTATCTCATTAGTCACATTATAAAAAGAAAAAAAGGGGGAAAGATAAAATAATTGAAAATAATATGCTTTGATCTACATCCAGATTCAATATGGAAAGTATTTTTCATCATGAGTCTTTTGGAATTGTCTTAGATCATTATCTTGCTGAGAAGAGCAAAATGTTTCTGTTACTGTATTCAATATTCTCCTGATTTTAGTATCACATTCAGCATCAGTTCATGTAAGTCTTTTCAGGGTTTTTCTGAAATTTGCCTATTCATCAAGCAAGAGTATTCCATTGCATCCATGTATTTCAATTTCTTCAACCACACTTCAATTGATTTGTATCCCCTCAATTTCCATATTTTTGCTACCACAAAGAGAGGTACTATAAACATTTTTTGTACATGTGAGTACTGTCCCCCTTTATGATCTTTTGGGCATACAGACTTAGGAGTGGTATTTCTGGATCAAAGGATATGCATAGTTTTATAGACCTTTGGGTAAAGTTCCAAATTGCTTTCCAGAATGATTTGATTAGTTCACAACTCCACCAACAATGGACTAGTGTTCCAATTTTCCCACATATTCTCCAACATTTAATATTTTCCTTTTCTGTCATATTAGGCAATTTGATAGACATAAGATGGTACCTCAGAGTTGTTTTAATTTGCATTTCTCTAATCAGTAATGATTTAAACATTTTTTCATATGACCATATCAAAAGATATGGAAATGTGATAAGAACAGTTTATATGGAATGTAGAATCTGTGAAAGATAATAATGTTCAATCAACTGGGAGACATAAGTTGGAATCAGATTCTGAAAGCATTAAATGTCTTGCTGTGGAGTCTATATTTAACCTAAAAATAATAAAGAGATTTGAATATTCCTAATTAAAGGAGTGATATGGTCAGACTTGTTTATTAGGAATGTTAATTTCTCCAATGTTTGTAAAATGGGTTATCAAAGGAGAAAATAGTTGTAGGGAGAACGATTGGGGAATACAGCAATAGTAAAGCAGAGAAGTGATGTGGACTTACAATTATGGCTATATAAGTGAAGTGATATTGTGGACATACAATCAATGAAGCAAAAAAAAAAAAAAGAAAGTGGTGAGATAGGAAACAAGAATATTTTCTATTATATAAGGAATAAAAAAGCTTTTTGGGAATCAGTCTTTTTTTTCCAATATCCATCATCATAAAAGGAATGTGACCATTGTTTTGGTAATAGAAAAGGCATAACAGGAGTTGGGAAAACTAGAAACAAAATGCAGGGAAAAAAATTCTAAGAGATTGCTGAAACAGACCTTTGCTGATTGCAAACATTGTCAGGTGTGCCCCATGCTAAAAAATTTCTCTCTAGATCCAGCCATTCCTTCAATCTACTATCAACATGTATTTCTTTCTCCCTTTCTCATCAGATTCCCCACTTCATTTTAGGACTACAGGTGATTACAAGTTCTTATTTTTTTTTAAATCATAAAACAAAGGAGAAAGAACCCAACCAGAGAAATTTACAATGAGTATTAAGGAAGATCAGAATTCATTTTCAAAGGAGGATACTGAAATTAAAAAAAAAATTATGTTAAATGACTACTTGCCCAAAAACAATTTATAGAAGAACTCAAACAAGATTTTTAAAATCAAATGAGTGAGATTGAGGGAAAAAAAAAACTAAAATAAAAGTAAAAACATCACAAGCAAAACAAGATTATAAAAAGTCAATTAGAAAAGGTGGTACAGAGTCTTAACACAGAAAATGACTCTTTGACAATTAGAATTGGGCAAGCAGAAGCCAGCGAAGCTATAAGAGACCAAAAAAATCAAAACAGAATATAAAAAAGAAAAAAAAAGGAAAGAAAATGTGAAATATAAAAAACAAGAGATTAAGAAGATAAAATACATGCCAACATGAAAGAGTAATTCCATAAGAACAAATTGTTTATCTTCTTTACATGGAAATATAAAACACATATCTGAGAGTAAAGATTAGTATTTGGGTAGTCCAAAAAAGATTGGGGTAGAGCTGAATATGATGTAACTCTAAAAAAGCAAATCTGTATAGAAAAAACAAAAAAATAGTGACTATGATAGGCAAATGAGGTGCTAGAACAAAAATTAATAGAACAGAATTAGATAAGGGAACTGGGATGGTAGTTCTGAAAATTTTCATCCTGAATGGATTAATAGGGGAATAGCACACACACACACACACACACACACACACACACACACACACACACGCACACATATATACACACACACACCAAGGGAACTGGGACACTGATACATTGTTGTTGATACTGTAAATGGATCCAGCCATTCTGGAGAGCAATTTGGAACTATGTTCAAAAAGTTAAAAAACTGTGCATACTCTTTAATCCATCAGTGTTTCTTTTGGGGCTTATATCCCAAAGAGATCTTAAAGGAGGGAAAGGGCCCCACATGTGCAAGAATGTTTGTGGTAGCCCTTTTTGTAATGGCAAGAAACTGGAAACTGAATGGATGCCCATCAATTGGAGAGTGGCTGAATAAATTATGGTATATGAATGTCATGGAATATTGTTCTGTAAGAAACGACCAGCAGGATGATTTCAGAGAGGCCTGGAGAGAACTGATGCTGAGTGAAATGAGCAGAACCAGGAGATCATTGTACATGGCAACAATAAGACTACACAATGATCAATTTTGATGGACATTATTCTTCAACAATGAGATTGATTAAGGGCAGTTTCAATGATCTTGAGTTGAAGAGAGCCATCAACACCCAGAGAAAGGACTGTGAGAACTGAGTATGGTTTACAATATAGCATTTTCACTCTTTTTTTGTTGTTGTTTGGTTGCATTTTATTTTATTTCTAATCTTTTTTCTGGTTTGATTTGATTTTTCTTGTGCAGGAAGATAATTGTATAAATGTGAATGAATATATTGAATTTAACATGTATTTCTACCATGTTTAACATATATTAAACTACTTGCCATCTAGGGATGGGAATGGGAAAAGGGGGAAATTGGGATACAAGATTTTATAAGAGTTAATATTGAAGGATTATCCATGCATGTGTTTTGAAAATAAAAAAAAAAACTAAAAAAAAGAATAGCATATGTTAGAAAAAAAAGTAGGGGTAGTAATTATTGATCTCAGACAAAGTCAAACTTAAAAAAGATTCAATCAAGAGAGAAATCTACCTTATATTTCAGCCCCATTAATACTGGTTTAGATGTAAATGTATATATGTATGTATATATACATTCATATATATGTATGTATGTGTGTAGGTATATGTATGTGTATATATTTATATGTGTATATGTGTCCGAGTGTGTGTGCATGCTTGATGAAGGAAATGGAAGGAAGGGGGAAAATTTTTAAGTTAAAAGTATATATAAGAGAACAAAAGAAAACCTATAAAGAAGTAAAGAAAAGATGAACAGTTCTGAATACAATGTTTCTACTATTATATATACCTTCTTTAAATGGAAAATTATTATTAAATATTTTGAATCCTTTCCATTGTTCTGTTGGGCACATGCCAATGTTGTTTTTTCTTTTTCTTTCTTCTTCTATTTAGTTTTTTCTTGTTTTGCATTTGTTATAAATAGCTAAAACAAAAGAGGAAAAAAGAAAAAAATTAAACCAATCAATACATAAAAAGCATGAAAATAAATGCAATGGATCTCTCTACTTGGCAAAGAAGTGGGCATCTTTTCATTTCTCTTTTTAGGGACCATGCTTAATCTTGCAAAAAAATCATTTAAAGCCTAAATGTGATGACCTTTTCAGTGTCCCTTAGTAGCTTTGGATATTATTTACCATGTCCTCCTGAATATTCTTTTCCTTTCTTGGCTTTTCTGACTGGTTTGTTATTCTAACTGCCTGACTGCTCCTTCTCTTTTTCCTTCAATGGATCATCATCTATCTCTTGCTCCCTGTGTACCTTCCTGGAGGTATTCTCCATGGATTTTTCCTGGATCTTTTTCTTTGATGTTTTTTCTGAACTCTATTTGCTAATCAATAATACTGCCTGTCCTAACGGAATCTTAAACTTAACATGGCATAGTTAGAATTCATCTTCCCTTGAAATACTAGCCCTCCAACTACTGCTCTTTCAGGGTCACTGAAGCATTAAAAATGTATAGTAGAAAAAAGAATAAAGTTCAGAAGGGAATCCAGACAAAGATAGCTTTGAAAATGACATGTTGACTTTATTATATAAATTGGACTTTCTATTCTCTTTTCAATCTGGTTTCTATTGTATTAGTGTCCATTCTTCAAAACTGTTACTCCTTCTTTAGCTTTTGAGCATCTCATCAAGTCCTTCTACCATGCTTGCATTATATTCTTTCCTTCCCTTCATCTCTCAGAACCAATCTTTTTTCAAGGCTCAATACAGGTGCTACTTCCTCTAGGATGCTTTCCCTGAGTTCTATGGTTATAGCTGTTCTTCCCATTTCATTTTCTCTTGCACTGTCCTTATTTGTTTACATTTGTTATCCTGCTACAAAATGAAAGATCTTTAAGGGTAGGTTTTATTTTGTTTTTATCTTCTTACCCACCCTCGCTTCCAATTCTCCTGAACCTGGAAGTGTCTGGCTCATAGAAAACACTTAATATGGGAATATTGAATTAAATTGAGGCTTAAAGCCCTTTCCATTTAGAATCAGAAGAGTTCCCTATTTCAATTAAGTTACTCAGGCTTCTGAGAATTAAGGATAAAGAAGTTAGTTTTATGATATTTATAGCCAGAATATATCTGATTAGGAAGCCACAGGATCAATGTCCCTACAAATTCCATAGAATTTATAGTCCTACTTCTAGTGATTATTATTCTTGAGTGCTAGAGGATTCACAGCTCAGTTTTCAGAAAATCATAAAATCCTAGGATTGGAAAAGACTTGCTGTCACCTACACCAAGTCCTTCTTGAAGCATGAATCTTCACATGAATGCTCCATTGACGAGGAATTCAGTGCTTCACCAACCAGGACATTACATTTCTGGGTGATTCTAAGTGTTAGAAAACTTTTTCATGCTGTGAAAAAATTTGCATCCCTGTAATTTCCACCCACTGATTTCCACCCACTAGTTTTGGGCTCTGGGGATAAAATGAATAAGCTTACTCTATTTTCCACATGAAAAACATTCAGATATTTGAATAAGTAACTTTGCACCCTTCCTGATACCATTCCTTAAAATCATATCAATCCCCAGTTCTTTAAATGGTTCCAATATAGCATGACTTTGAGTAACCACAACATTCTTACCTTCTTCTGGACATGCACCAACTTGTAATTGTATCTTTTGAAATATGGCTCCTAGAACTGAGCACAAGGTTTCAAATGTGGTCTGGCCAGGGCAGAATGACTTCCTTTATTCCAAATAATATATTTCTATTACTGCTGTCTAAGATCTCATTAGTTTTTTGGTTTCTTTCTGGCTGCAACGTCAGACTATTGGCTGACATTAAGTTTCAGTAAACTGAAATCTCTATGTACTTTTTATATACACTTTGGTCTATTCAGGATTCTTCTCTAACTTATACTTGTGTACTTTTTTTCATAATAGTCATGGAATTTGCATGTCTTGTTATTAACTTTTATTGGGTTTAAATAAATCCAAATGTATTATCCAATGTGCTAATTATTCTTCCTATCTTTGAGTCATATTAGAAATTGAATATAGGGCTTTTATTGATAAAAAAAATTTTGTGTGAGTCATGATTCAAAATAGTGTTATGACATAATACTCAGTACCTCCCTCCAGGTTGGTATAAATAATTTCCAAATCAATTATGTTTTGGGGTGAAAGTAAGTTAGAACAGGACAAGTACTGGATTTATAGTCTAAGGTAGGACCTGTAGATCAAGTTATAGCTCTGCCTTTTTTTTGTGACCTGTTTGACTTTGAGCAAGATGTAACCTTTCTGATAATTAGTTTGTTTAACTATCAAATGAGAGATAGACTAGAGCATGGCTTCTTCTTAAAGTTTTTCCATTTGTGACCCCTTTTCACCTAAGAAATTTTTACATGATCACAGATATATTGGTATAAAAATAGATACATAAATCAAATATTTACTGATAATAAATCATAATTTTATGACCTCCCATATTTAGTTATGTGACCCTCATATGGGTTTACAAACCACAGTTTAAGAAGCTGGAGACTGGATGACATTGAGGATCCTTTATATCTCTGCATCATGATCTTAATAATTATACAACCTGATAAAAGTGATAATATAGAATCCATTGAAAGTTCCATTAGGCCCTATCTAAAGAAGCTTAATTACCAAACTTCTAGTTTACTAATGGGATCTCATTAGAATAAATCAGTCTTATGATTCATTCACCAAGGGCAACCCTCTGGAGAAGTGATGGAAATAAAGGGAGGTTAATAGAGCCCCTCTGATGGAAACCAAAAGGGTATGGTATAGCTTGGAGAGGGAGACAGAAAAGGGAAGGATGGAATTTAGGTCTAATCAAAAATTTGAACTCATATCCTACAAGAACAAATGCATTGGGTTATTTTTAGTTGTTTTTTTTTTTAATTTTACTGTAATATGCTGCCTCTAAAAAGTTAGAGGAAAACTAAGATTGTATTATGATTTTGAAGACTTTCAAAGAACAATGCATAGTTGCAGGAGACCTCATGAGTTCCTTCCTTCCTTCTTTCCTTCCTTCCTTCTTTCCTTCCTTCTTTCCTTTCTTCCTTCTTTCCTTCCTTTCTTCTTTCCTTCCCTCCTTCTTTCCTTCCCTTCTTCCTTTTTTCCTTCCTTCTTTCCTTTTTTCATTCTTTTCTTCCTTCCTTCTTTCCTTTCTTCCTGCTCTCCTTCCTTTCTTTTTCCTTCTTTTCTTCCTTTAGTTTTTCCTTCTTTTCTTCCTTCTTCTCATCTTCCCTCACTCTCTCCACTCTGTTCTCTCTTTCTTTCTTCCTTTCTTTCCAACTTCTAAAAAATATAAAATGCACATACAGGTCAAAGGGACACTTCTCTATCTTTTACTCTATAGTGTCAAGAAGCCATTTATTTTAGATGTTGTTTTAGCATCAATTTCATAACCATTTGGAAGGGAGTATCCTTAAAGTGGGCACTATAATAGTGTTCATATGACAGTCAACAGCACCAAGAAGTTGCAATTTGATTCCATTACACTTTGGAGTTTCTTTTTAACTTGTCTGGATATGTCTATCATTGACAATAAATTGAGGAAGTATGATGCATTGGAATGGGCTTTGTATTTGGAGTTGTACAAGTTGGTTTAAAATTTTGGTTCTGTCACTTCATAACTGTGAGGCTTTAGGGAGCTTCCTTAATTTTCACAGGCCTCCATTTCCTTCTAAATAAAATGAAGAAGTTGAAATAGATGATTATTAAATCTCCTTCAACTCTACATCTATGATCCTATGATCTGTCTAGATTGCTTCTCTTACATAAACTTGGATTATGACCTTTGGCTATATGGGCTGTATTAACATTGCTATTCTCCCATAACCTTGTTGTGTGGCTTTGGTTGATACAGACTGTATGAAGTCCCATTGTCTGTATTTAAGTGGCTATTCTTCCATAATCCCACTGTATGATGTTGGGCTATATCTTTGTTGCTATTCTCCAATAACCTTTCCTTTATGCACAATGAGTATAGATGGATTAGACAATAGGTCAGTTCTTTTCCAGTTCTAATGACCTATGAATACATGAAGCCATTCAGTTCTTTTTTCCCCTGACATGGTATAATCATGAATGGCTAAATAACTGAAGCTCAAATGATATAGTAAATTCAGTCATCCAGATGGTTGAACTATCTTGACCACCTAGCCAGCTGATGAAACGCTTGCTCAATATTACAAACTGACTCTCTAATTGGTTAGTCCAGCATCAATAGCATGCCTCTAAAATGGATATGACAACATTTTCCATTGTCACTAAGAGTAAGATTTGTATCTATTGTATATGATCCTATGAGGAGCTCAGTTTCTTCTGCATCTTTTATAGAACATCCAACGATTCCTTAGGTTGAGATGCTTTCAGAGCAACTTCAAAGAGCATCTCAGATGAATAAGTAGGACACCTTCAACCTGTTCTGAAAGTAATGTTCCAAAAAGCAGAAAAAGTATAACCTTGCTGTTACCCATTCTCACTGTACACTTAAGATTGTAATCTCAAGGTCTTTCCTGACTGGGACACAGTGGAAAGGATTTTGGGAAAGTAATTTACATGAACTGCCTTTTACCTATGTCCAGGACAAACATAGTTGCTGACAGATTGCCTCCCTTGTAATGCTTCCTATGCTAATTGACTGACTAGGATTAAGATTCTCTACTGAGGAAAGTGTTTTTATTACCAGAATTGAAATCCAGTTCATTTTCATAAAGACAGCTTTTACAGATACAGCTAGAGATAAGGTCTGGGCCACTAGTTCTATGAGCAAGGAGAGATTTTGGCAGTCTATAGAGTGTGTCCTGATGCACTGTGCTAAACTGTAGCCAAGGGAACTGTAGCCTGGCTTACTGATTGCTAGACTTTGTTTTAAGGTAATTCTGGTTTTATAAACATTGTCATGGCAGTGAGATACTCATGCTTGCAGCCAGAGAGAAAGTGCAGGACATAGCATTACTGATTTTCCTTTGATTTTTTTTAACCCAATGTCATTTTCTAATCAGTAAATAAACTATTCCTTATATATGATTACACATTCCTCTTGGATTCTTTGCTTAAACTTCTTAATCTGACTTTTTATTCTCTTCTCTGACTGAACACATTAGTACCTATCAGGATCACTTTGGAGCATCAGTTTATTTATCAGGAATTAAATTGAATTCAAGAAATGCTTATGAAACATTATGCTTAAGGCTCCATGTTGGGCACTAAGGATATAATGAAGAATAATGTCATAGTTCCTTACTTAAAAGATTTACTATATATTAGGCAGGATGAGACTTTTATGCAGACATTGATAATTCTAGATCAAGGGTGATCAGAGCAGTGAATTGACAAAGAAAAAATGATATGAAAAATGAGGAAGGAAAGGGAAGGATCATTTAAGATTAGAGTGGGGAGTTAGGAAAACCTTTAAAAAAGGAATTAGCAGTTGGAGGCAACCAGGTAGCACAATGGATAGAATGCTGGGTCTAAATTCAGAAAGAGTCAAATCTGGCATCAGACATTTATTAACTATGTGATCCTGGGCAAATCACTTAATCCTGCTTTCCTCAGTTTCCTCATCTGTAAAATGAAGTGGAGAAGGAAATGGCAAACCCCTCCAGTATCTTTGCCAAGAAAATCCCAAATGAGATCATGAACAGTCAGACATAACTGAAATGAGTGAGCATTCCATATTTATGGAAGAGTAGGATTTCAGTTGGAAGAGACATTAATTAAAAGCAAAGGGCATAACTAGAAAGAAGGAAGGGAAGAGCAGGGCAAAGATGTGGAATATGTAAGAGAAGCCCTATTTAACAATGTGAAAGGGAGTAGGATGAAATAAGTCAATGTACCTTTTAAAGGCTAGATGGGATGAATGGAGTTTGGAGCTTAAAAAGAAATATGAGAAGTATTGGAAAAAGTTTCCATAGGGATTGAAATAATAATCCAATCAGAGTGGTAAATGAAAGTTCATGAAAGGCTGAGAGCCTATATGAGGTTAGAAAACATGAATTTGTAGTGTTCTGGAGGAGAGGATTTTGTGGTTTTTCCCAGTCTCAGTTGGAAGTTTTTGTACAGGAAGTTAAGAAGGTATGTTTGGATAAGCCAGGTGATACCTAAAGGACAAGAGAGAAGACAAGTTAATAATAATAATAACAATATTAACTAATATTTACATAGCTTTTTAAATTATAAAGTGATTTACATACATCATGATCCTCAAAAGAATCCTGAGAAGTAGGTGAAATAGTTATCTCAATTTAAAGAATAAGGAAACAGAGGTTTGAAAGAGATTAAAGGATTTGCTATGGGGACAGATAGCTAGTAACTCACTGAAGGAGGATTAAAATCAGGTTTTTCTAATTCCAAATTTAGCAAGATGTGAATTAGCTGCATTATGGAAATAATCAGCTATAGGGTCAGTGATAGGAAATAAAACCAAAGCAGGGATTATGTTCTACTGTAAAAGTATCAAACACATGACATACAACTCTCCTGAGCATGGCTAAATCAGATTAAAAGGTAAATAGAACAATTAATTGGAATAATATTAAATAGATATTAAATCAAATATATACAAATAGAACATATTTAATATTAATATTTGGTTTTCTGGGTCAATAGGCAAACCACAGAGATCTTTATGTATGATTTAGTGGGTCCCCCATTTCTATTGATTTAATACTATTGGTGTAGAGGAACAGGGATATCAAGGGCATAGAGTCTGTGATGAAGAATGGGTTCACAGGTGAATCACTAGCACTTACAGGAAGCATGAATTGTTGTATTAGCCTGTTAAAAATGAATACCACCCCCGTTTCACCAGCTGTTGAGTGTACTCCACTTCTAAATCTACCGGGGACTCAGCTGCTGGATTATTAAAATTCTCATCATAGAATAAGAGCAGAACTGAACCTGCTTCAGTATTGCACAGTATCTAATTGAAAAAAAGAACCATCAACATGAATAAGAATGATGATAAGTTTATATATAGTTTGTAAGTTTGTAAGGCTCTCTCTCTGTATATATACATATATATATATACCTATATACATATATACACACATATATAGACATATATAATATATGTATATAATTTCATAGGGGAACAATTAACTCCATAGCAAGCGTATAAATTTATTAAAAGTGATTCCTTTTATAATGAAAAGAGAATCCACATAAAAATATTCAACATGCAAGATGGATAATTATTAATATCTGTCCTAATTCAGTTGGGGATATCTGGATATAAAACTACATGGAACTCCCAACTTCTAGCATAGAGACAGAAAAAAGAGGAAATAAGAAAAAAAAAATCAAACTTCTGGTTATTTCCACTCACCAAAAGGATAGCTTTCTATTTACTTCTCTTCACAGAGTAGTTGGGGGCTTCTTAGGCTCCCTTATGCTCCATCCTTCAGCAGGCAAAGTCTGTCCATAGAATAGAGAAGAAGGTCAGTCAGACAACTGCTCCTTTCTCAAGAAGAGACCTGATATCTCTCCAGGGGATTGCCACTTACATGATGACCAGAAGAGTTGGTAAATGGGTTAGGGAGGCTTATGACTGGGAGTGGGTAAGAGAACTCATTTCATAAACATGTATTCATTTGAAGACATAAAGGCAAAAATAAAATGATTCCTCAGGGAGCTTACATTCCACTGGAGAATTACACCATGCCTGAAAGAGAATATGAACAGATGGAAGGAGAGGATGGTGAGGAATAAGGAAAGATCACATATAAAGGAGGTGGTATATGAGCTATATTTTGATAGAAAATAGAGATTCTAAACCAAGATTCTGATCTGAGGGTGGAGGCCATTCAAATTGCTGGTCATGGTTTATAGAAAGGCAATGAGCTGAAGACAGAGTAGTGTGTACAGGGAATTAGGAGGACATATGTTCAGAGACTGAGAACTTAGAACCCAGAGATTAATAGCTTCATTATACAGATTAGTAAACTGAGTCACAGGGAGGTTTAGTAAATTTCCCATGGTATAGTGGACTTGGTATCAAGAAAACCTGGGTTCGAATTTTACCTCAGGCATTTATTAGCTATGTTATTTTATTTTGTAAACTAGAAAATGAGTCTGTTGGACTCAGTGGTAACTCTAAATTGAGCATATTAAGCATTTGAGGAGGAAATCAACTCAGGTCTTCCTCCCTCCTAGTGAAATTCTCTATTATAGCCTAGGCAAATATGGAGGAGGTGGGAAAGAAGAAGGTGTCTCCATGAGAAAATGGCAACAACGTTATAGTAAAATATATGAGGTAGTGAGGGGAGATGAAGTTGGACAGGGAGAATGCTATTGAAAGCCTTTAAATGCAGGACTGAAAAATCTAGGCTTGATTCTTGAAGACACCATGGGTTTTTGAGCAGGGGAGGAGTGTTATGCTGAAAATTCTTTTTCACAGGGATTAACTTAATATAAATGTTTTTGAAACTGGCCTCCTGGGCATTCCACAAACAAGCTATTCTATCTCTCAGGTCTGGGCATTTTCTCTGGTTATTCCCCATGCCTGAAATGCTCTGCTTCTCAACTCTGCCTATTAACTTTCCTACTTTTCTTTAAGCCCCAATTTAAAATTCATCAATTATAGGAAGCTTTTCTCAACTCCTCTTGATTCTAGTGTCTTTGAGTTAGAAATCAAGATGGCAGAATAAGGGCAGCAACCCAGCCACATTTTTCTAACAATCCCCTCCAAACAATTTTAAAATAACACCTTAAATCAAATTCTGGAATGTCAGTCAACAAAAGAACAATGAGGCATTTTCTCAGCTCAAGACATTTTAGGAAGTCAGGTGGAGAGGTCTGTGATATTGAGCTGAAGGGCAGTCCTGAACACAAAAGATAGCAACATCAGAAGTGGATCTTCAAGGGGACTACAATCCCAGTAGCAACAATTTAGGAGCACCCAGCCCAAAGAGGTAAGAGGGTTGGAAAACTGGTCAGACCCAAATATAGGAAACCCTGAGCTGACACTGAACACAGGACCTTGTTGCATTGCCCAGATGCTGTTCTGGGTTGCAGTTCCAGGGTAAAGAGGAAAACTTGGAGTTATTTACAAGGTAGTAGGGGCCCTGGTCACAATTCTAGGACCTGAAGAATATGATCACTTGGTTTTATTTTTTTGTTGTTTTTGTTTTTGTTTTCATTTTATTGAAGGTTTTTATTTGCAAAACATATGTATGGGTAATTCCTAAACATTAACCCTTACAAAGCTTTCTGTTACAAATTTTTCCCCCCTACTCCCCACCCCTCCCCTAGATGGCAGGAAGACTACTACATGTTAATTATTTTAAAATACTTGACAAATCAAATATGTGTATACATATTTTTATAGTTATTGCTGTGCAAAAAAGTCAGATCTGCAAGAAAAAAAATCAGAGAAAGGAAACACAATGCAAACAAACATCAATAGAGAGCATGAAAATGTTATGCTGTTGTCTACATTTCACATCCCTCTCTCTGGGTGTATATGGCTTTCTTCACTGAACAATTGGAACTGGTTTGAAACATTTCATTGTTGAAGAGAGCCATGTCCATTAGAACTGATCCTCATATAGAATTGTTGTTGCCATGTACAATGACCTCCTGGTTCTGCTCGTTTCACTCAGCACCAGTCCATGTAAGTCTCTCCAAGCCTCTCTGAAATCGTCCTGCTGGTCGTTTCTTACAGAACAATAATATTCCATAACATTCATATACCATAATTTATTCAGCCACTCTCCAATTGATGGGCATCCATTCAGTTTCCAGTTTCTAGCCACTACAAAAAGGGCTGCCACAAACATTCTTGCACATGTGGGGATATGATCACTTGTGACTACATGGAAGCAGGGGACTTGTATAGTAGCTTTTTTGTCCTGGCAAAGAATTGGAAGTTGAAGGGAGGCCCACCAACTGGGGAGTAGCTAACCAAGTTGTGGTATATAACTGTGATGGAATACTGTTGTGCAATAAGAAATAAGAAGAAGGATGGTTTCAGAAAAACCTGGGAAGACATGTGACCCGAAAGTGAAGTGAGCAGAACCAAGCGAACATTGTACACCGTAAAAACAATATTATAAGAATGATCAACTGTGAAAAACAACTACTCTGGTGAGGCAATGAACAGAGACAATTCCAAAGGACCCATGATAAAAATTGCTGTCTACCTCTGATGAACTCTGAGTGTAGATTGAAACATACTTTTAAAAAAATTTCTTCATTTTACTTGTTCTTTTTAATGCATTGTTTTTCAACATGACTAATGTGGAAATGTTTTACATCAATTCAAATGTAAAATCAATATTATATTACTTGCTTTTTCAAGAAATGTCAGAGGGTAGGGAGGCAGAGAATTGGCAACTTAAAACCTTTTAAAAGTGAATCTTAATTTTTACATATATTTGGGAAATATTTAATAATATAAATAAAAATACAATACATAGAATTTTAATGCATTCCTGGTTAATAACCTTTTATTAATGTTGTATATATCTAGCTTTGTATATATTTGCTTGCATGTTGTCTCTCCTAATAGCATGGGAGCTTATTGACAGCAGAGGCTTTCTTTTATATCCTCAGCACTTAGCACAGAGCCTGGCAAGTTGTAGATATTTAATAAATATTTACTGGTAAATTGAAAAGAAACTATCATGATTTCTATGGCATATCCACTCTCTGTCTCTCTGCCTCTGTGTGTGTGTGTGTGTGTGTGTGTGTGTGTGTGTGTGTTGGGGACCTGTGAATTTAAAAAATCTCTGAAAATCATTGGTCATGTTAACCTAGTTATTGAGAGGGAGCATTCTAAAACTTGCTGAAAATAAGAACTTAAGTGGCAGTGACATATTAAGCATTCTGCTAAGAGCTTTATAACTATTATTTCATTTGGTCCTTACAACATCCCTGGGAGGAAGATAACTATTACTACCCCCAATTTACAAATTGAGGAAACTAAAACTAATAGAGAATGAATGACTTACTCAAGGCCACATCCCTATTAAATGTCTGATGCTAGATTAGACTTGGGTCTTCCTGATTCTGGGACCATTGTTCTATTCACTGCTTTATCTGGAGAAGAAGGTTCTTTTTACTTCTGGGATTTTTAAGCTTTACTAAAACTTATTTATGTAAAGCTTTAAGCTTTTTAAAAACATTTTTATTATGAACTTGAGCATCATAAGTAGAAAAGATAGTTTCCATGTATGATAGAAAGATGGGATATGATACCTTGAATCTACCACTCACGGATTGATTTTTAATGTATATCTTTAATTTTACATAATAATACCAACATTATTCTTCTGAATTCCATGCTTTCTTCCATACATTTTTAAATGTTTGGTTGACATTCTTATTTCTTTTCTTTTTCACTTTTGCATCATCAAACCATTTTCTTACCTCTCTAGTACTTTCCTCCCTGTAATAAAAGCCTTCCTTGTAAGAATTACAGTCTAAACCATAAATGTCATATTATATGCCTCATTCAATGAGAAGGTTCTTGTAAGCTCATCTGATTGATTAATTCTCCTGCATTTATCAAGAATTACGACTGAGATATTCTTGGAGACAAGGTAATACTCTCAATTACTTGTAAGGAGTATTACTGGTTAAAAAACTCCCTGCACTTGTGAGTTACCCCAAAAGTGTTTCTCTACAAAATAAATGAAATCGTATCCCAGCCAGGGCTCAGAAAAGTGATTTTCTTCTTTCCAGTGTAGACCCTTCCCAGATCTGTATGTCTACTGAAATGCAGGGATTTCTGCATTTCTACCTCAGATAGAAAGAAGCCTCAAGTTGGTCTGGTCAAGTTCACCAAGTTTCAAACCCCCAAAGGTTTTATTTGCTTGGAACATAATGTTCATAGCTGATCAAATTTTCCACTTTCCCTGCCTCACCCTGTGACCTGCTGTCTGTCAGCCCTGATGTGTATTAAGAATGGCACCCGCTCATGTGCCGCTTGTCATATTTGAGCCATCATGCAAAAATTGATGATTATGACTAGCCAGGAGGGTTGACTCTTGTGTATGCCATTTAATTGGTGTCATATCACATCAATGAGAGATCTAGTGATGTATATGAATCAAAACATGAAAATAAAGTAAAGTAAGGACCCAGGATTGTTCCAGATCCCACTACTCGCTCAACATCACTTGTCTCTCGTTTGAAAATGGTAAGGATTTTACAAACCCTCAAACATACTTTGTCCCTTACGCAATGCAAACCAACTATCTTTCACATCTTCTTAAGATCAAATCTAAGGGTTGCAACAACTGAGACCAGATAATTAATGCAATTGGCAAGGTTGTCTTCCTCCTTCTGGGACTCTTGGCAGTCTGACTTAAGAGAAGATGAGCAGAATGAAGAACTTCAGAGAGGAAGAAGGTTAATTGCACAGGGGAAACAATTCTGCTTCCACCTATTCTTCTTTAGCTAATGGGCTCTGAGTACTGTGACCCCCAAGCAATGAAACTACTTAAGTATTAAACTTTGAAGTGAAGAGTCAGAAGATTAACTTGAATATCAACTGCTGCATTTCAGAGGTTTACAGAGCCTGGGAAGCTTCCCATTTAGAACACCTGTAAGTCCTTCTGATTTATTCATGAAGATGAATACATTAAATTTACTGCATCAAGCATTTACAGCTGGAAGGAACTGTCAGAATCATCACGTCACCTCCAATTCCTTCATTTTACAACTGAGGGAACTGAGGCCCAGAGAGATTAAAAGATTTGTCTAAAATAATTGTAAAACCATGTAAATTAGACTTAGAAGTATAGGAAATTGATACTACCTGGCAAGCAGCATATATAAGATTTGAACCTCGTTGTGAAATTCATTGACCTTTCTACTGTACCATTTGTTTTATTTTATTTTCATTAATATCATCTGTTTTTTAATTACTTCCCAACATATTTCTCCTTTCTTTTTCTTCTGGAGAGCAGATTTGTTGCTTAGTTATGTCAGCTGATTCTGACTATTATCCCATTTAGGTTTTGGGGTTTTTTGGGGGCAAAGATACTGGAGTGGTTTGCCATTCCCTTTTGCAGGTCATTTTACAGATGAGGAAACTGAAACAAACAGGTTTAAATGGCTTGTTCAGGTTCACATAGCTAGTAAGTAGCTGAGACCAGAATGACCATTTAAAAATCATCTGTTTCATGCAATGCACTGTGCTACTTAATAGGGGAAGGAAGGAAGTAAGGAAGGAAAAAGAAAGAAGGAAGAAGGAAGGAAGGAAGAGAAAGAAAGAAAGGAAAGAAGGAAGGAAGGGAGGGAGAGAGAGAGAGGGAGGAAGGGAGGAAGAGGAAAAGTACTTTCTTGCCTTCAAATAACATATTTTTCTGGGCATGCAATAGTAACTAGAAATCAAACGAATCAACTAAAATTTCACGTCAAACTTCTGGTTTCTGTTTATACTTGATATGGTACATGAATTGTTGAAGCTAAATTAGATCATTTTAGCACCAGGGTAGAATTAATGATGGGCCCCTTTGGTCTCTCTTTTTGCCTATGCTTGATATTATTAATAATCTCCTGTGGCACTTGCTTCACTTATATCACTGCCTGCCTACCCCACTATAACTGACTATAGCCTAGTCTCCATCGGCCTGCTTTGGCTACTAATTACTTCCCTGCTCAGGACTGTCTGCAGTGTTTTCACATGTTCTTCAAGAAAAAAAAAATACCTGAGCCTTTTTCTTTGTGTGTGATGGAGTCTGCCCAGATTTACTTAGGAACACAAGTCATCAGGATGGTCCAATAGGACAGAGTGTCTACAAGGATTCCACCCAC
This sequence comes from Myrmecobius fasciatus, assembly GCA_023553655.1. Taxonomy (NCBI): domain Eukaryota; kingdom Metazoa; phylum Chordata; class Mammalia; order Dasyuromorphia; family Myrmecobiidae; genus Myrmecobius; species Myrmecobius fasciatus. Next base: position 148,266 of record JAJPUD010005167.1, read on the forward strand.
AGGAAGAAATGCCTCAGCCAATTCCTAGGCAGTCAATATAAAATTTTCATTTTAATTTCAATGTTAACACTCAACTTGCCTGTATAACCTGTAATAGGAAGGCTGCCAATTTTTAAAGCCTGCTTAATTAATTTAAACAGAGATTTGCAAAAAGAAAAAAATAAATAAATAAAAAAGGAAAATGAAAAAGAATTAAACCAAGTGCTTAACTTTTATTCAAAGTGATTACCTGATTCCGTTTCATGAGCTGCTCTAAGCTCTGCAGAAGCATTGGGGGCTTTTGCTGAGATATGTCTTAATAACAGGATTATTTTCATGTAACTTTCAGAAGCTGCTGTTCTTCCTCAGAAAGCCTTGGAAAATTTACAGGGGAAGATTGACTGAACTGCTTATAGAGATTTGAATGATGTGCTTCCCAAAGATACAAAAGTCTATTCTGAAAGAGGTAACAGCTATCCAAGCTCTCAGAAATGAGCAGGCTGTATAAGGTCAGCAGGAGAAGAGATGGATGGTAGTAGTCAGTGACCTTGGTGAGGGAATCAACAAACGCCTAACTTGTATTTGTTGATATAATACTGGAATTTCAGAATTCTGATGTCTTTAGGACCATATATACATGATACAGGAAGGAACCAATCATAACTTGTTCATTCTGTTTGCCATCTATCTTCTGGTGACTCACTTGAGAGTAGGTAATGCTGCCAGAAGAAATTTGGAAAGATGCTAAAGACTAGAGAGTTTGAAGTTCCCCAAACAGGTTGTATTTTGGGCTAGACTGTTAATGGCATCAGCTGAATACACAGATATCAGAGGAGAAGGATGATTTGGGAAGTTAAATGGTTAAGAGAGTGTTATCTGAGAATGGGATTTGTATTTACCAAATATAGTTTAATATATGAATAATGCTTCTTGCCAAGGGGTAAATTGTACCTAACAAGGCTTGGTAAGAGTTTATATTTCTGTAGTCTTGAAAATCTAATCAAAAGGTATTTAAAAGATTAAAGATGGAGAAACTAACTTAAGCTCATTTATCTATACCAACTTAGAGACCATAGAATGTAAACTCTACTGGCGTGTTCTTTGTCATAGCTAGCTTTGTATTTTGAGTCAAAATCTACTGGAGAAACAGGACCCACAAACTAGAAGAATCATATAGAATCTGGGGATTGTGGTATACTTATGACATGGAATGTTTAGATGTAAGACAGCTTTGAATACTAGATTGAAGCAGCTTGCTCAATGGGATCAATACTCTCTTATTTAAAAATCTTCAATGATTTCCTACTGTCTCTAAGATAGGGGTTCTTAGCTGGAAACCTGTGATTTTAAAAAATACCTCAATAACTGTATTTCAATATATTTGTTTTCTTTGTCATCTAATTTTTTTTATGAATTTAAAAGGTTTATTCTGAGAAGGGTTCCACATATAGGCCTCATTAGGTAGGCAAAGGGATCTATTATATCAAAAAAAAAAAGAAAAGAAAAAAAAAGAAAAAGAAAAAGTCCAAGAACCCTTGGGATAGCTCAAACTGTGGGTTATAATTTCCTATGGGGTCATGTAACTAAATGGGAGGGTCATGAAAAATCAGTAAAAGATATCAAATGTTCTACCAAGATCTAATTATTTATATATAAATACACAAGCACATCCATCTCATTAGTATACAAATTTGCTTTTGTTTTTAATAAATTGTTTCACATATATGTAACAAAGAATTGTTTTAAAATAAATTTCCTTATGATTTGTTATTAGTAAATGTTTGATTTGTATGCCTATTTTATATAACTATATATCTGGGGTCACATAAAAATTCTTTCATGGAAAGGGGTCAAGAGTGGAAAATGTTTAAGATATCTTTATCTAGATAATCATAATAATAAATTAATTACTTAAAACATAGATGTAGTATAAAAGGGAAACTTAGAGGTCATATTAACTCAATCCTCTCATTTTATAGATGAGAAAACTGAGGTATAGAGAGACATTCAGTGGTCATAGATCTATTAAATGATAAGAGCAAGATTCAAATATAGGTCATCTGAATCTAAAACCAATACTTTCTCTTTCATAAAACCCTTTTATGATCTAGTTCTTAACTACTGTTTCATTCTTATTTCATATTATTTCCTGTCATGCAATTTCTCATTGTAGTCAAATTGCCCTGCCAGCTGTTCTGGAGACACAATATTCCATCTTCTGCTTCTTACCTTCCCTTAAGTGGTTTCCAGTGTCTGAATGAACTTCTTTCTTCCCTCTGCCTCATAGATTCTCTAGTTTCAGAGTATCACTCAGGTTAATCCCTCTGATCATTAACAAATTATTATTTGTACTTATTTGTAGCTTTTTGGTATACTTTGTAAATTCATGCATAAATGTTCTACCCCTCAGGAGAATGAAGTACTTGAGAAATATCTCCTAAAGAATTCTTTAATTTTTGATTTTGCATTCCCAGAAGCTGGGACAATACTTACCAAAGAGTTGATATTTAATGTATGCTTAATTGTGTTGGATTGCAGATGAAAAAAAATCACATCCACATTCCATATATGATGACTATATAATCCTATGATACCTAGGGCAGCACATTAGGAATCAGTGATAGTGATCTATTATTCTATAAATCTATTTTTTTTTCCTTTCTTCCACTTGTAGGTGTCTGTCACCTTAGATAACTTTCCCCAGATTCACTAGAATATTTTTTCCCCTTAGTGTTATGGATTCTGAATTTCAAGTACAAATGTCACACTCTTGTGCTTTATTTGATTCCTTAAACAAAGCAACTTCCTTGACCTAAAATAAAACTTTTAAAAAAGAAAGAAAAAAGCAAAAGCCATTGTTAAAGGGCTTTTACATTTAAATGAACTACTAATTAACATTTTAACTTCATTATTTGATGACATAACCCTTTGAGGAAGATAGACAACTCATTTTACTGATAAGGAAATACAGATTTGGAAAAGTTAAATGGTTTGCAAAGAATCTCTTTCTGTGGATGTTTGTTGTTGCCCTTCAGTAGCTTTAACCACCTTTGATTTCTTACTTCCCTTTTTGGGGTTTTCTTGACAAAAATACTGGAGTAGTTTGCCATTTCCTGTTCCAGCTCATCTGTAGATGAAAGACCTGAGGCAAACAAGATTAAATGACTTGCCTAGGATCACAAAGCTATTAAGTGTCTGAAGCAGGATTTGAACTCAGGAAGATGAGTCTTTCTAACTAGTCACAGAACTCTGTCCACTATGCCACCTAACTGCCTTTCTATAACATTACACTGCCTTTACCCCCAACTTCCCTTTCATGATCTGGGAATTCAATATTAAAAAGTTAATGCAATCATAGTCTATCTTATTAACAAAAAATACATGTAAATAATAAATCCTAGTTAGATCACAACTGTAATGCTGTGCTTGGTTATGAACAATGAGAAACAGGAAGCTATCTATTAGGATGGTTAAGATATAGTATCCAATTCCAATAAAAGGACTAATTTTAGGAAATGAAATTTTTTCGGATTGGAGAAGAAAAGACTTTGGAAGTCATTAAAGCTGTCTTCAAATATTTGAAGTGTTGTAATATAGAAGAGAGAACTTTGGTCTGAGAGGACACAAGACAATCTACAAAAAACAAAGAAAGATGGATTCAAATTTGTTTATTAAAAAGAAAAAAATTCCAAAATGTATTAAAATTTCTTAGGAGATAGCTGGTTTCTCCTTACTAGAGAGGAAGTAGAAATCAAATGTCTTCTTGTCAGGTACATAGGGCACAGGAACATCTATTTAATGATAGCTTAGATTGGATGCTGAAGAAATATCTTCCAATTCAGAGTTTTGTAAAATTTACCAAGAATTGCCTAATTCAAATTATGAGTTTGTAGGGAGGTGAAGTTTTGTTTTGAATATTTGAGGTTTCTCTCGTTGTTGAGTGTGGACATACCTGTTTATCATTCCCTGAGAGCACTATAGATATCACCTTATATATTTTAATGCTTAAGTCTCAATAAGTAGGTTTTGGAGGGACTTTGAATATATGTATATGTATCTGTGGAGGGTATAGACATACTTTGGAGATGTGTTTCATTGATTAGGAATGAATCTTTCTATTTTCTTTTAATAGATTGGACTCTATCCTCTCATACCAAAGTTCTCTCATCTATATTACAACCCTTCATGACATAATTTGTTTTTGTTTTTTTGGCAAATACATTAAAGTGGTTTCCCATTTCCTTCTCCAGCTCATTTTACAGATGAAGAAACACTGATAAGGCAAACAGGGTTGACTAGGCCAGTCACACAGCTAATAAGTATCTGAGGCTAATTTTGAACTCAAGTCTTTTTAACTTCAGACCTGGTCCTCTCTCCATGGTGTATTAGCTTTCTAAGATTTAGCACAGTTGATATAAGTCCAGAGCCTGAGAATCTGAATTAGAGTTTATCTAAGCACCTATTTCATACAAAGCACTGTGCTAGGTGCTAGGAGAGATACAGAGCTTAGACTAGAAAAAGTCCTTGACTTTATATGGCTTACAGTTAAACAAATGAGAAGATAGTATAATCAATTAAATTCACTGAATCAATGGAAGTATATTTGTTAATCCAAAAATATGCTAAGTAATTATCTGGGAGGATACAATAAGCATCCTGAAAAGATGCAGAGATGTACAAGATATTGCTGCTTCTCTCAAATAGAAGATAGAAAGTATTTTAAAATATATTTAACTAATAGGAAGAATAGAAAAATGAAACAAATCAATTCTTACATTCACTTGTGGATAATATTATATGAAGTCAGGTGACAAGGGAGATGGGGAAATGAGGGAGAAAATTGTTAACAAGATCTCTCCCCTTAAACAACTGGTAACAGATGCAGGAAAACCTCACAAAGATGGAAGAAAGAAGCAGGCAGGTTAAAACAGGGCAAACTGAGAGCAGCAGTGCTTAGGTATACAGAGTCAAGGAAACAGAAATTGGAGTTGAATAGGGTCAGATGCAGATGCCCTTCATACTAAAAAAAAATTGCTGAAGGACCAGTCAATGGTACAATTTGGAGAAAAAATATAAGAATCATATATCATGGATTGCATTTTGGTCATTTATCTTTTCAGTTGCATTTCAAGAGCATAACTAATTTTGTGGTTACATTTTCAGAACCTCCATGGAAGTGCTTCCTGACAGATAAATATATCTGTGGCTGAACTTGAGGTCAAAGAACAAAATGATGAAACCCTCTAGAAAAGAACTTAAAAGTATCAGTGAGGTTAACCAGGTCCCCATTTTTCATGATGAGTGAAATGCCATAAACAGACAGATTGCAGACATTATCCTCAGCATCTAACTTTGGCTCTAGTGCCCTTTGTTGCTGCAAACAGCAGAAGGAAGGTCAGAGTCGAGGAGAAAGAGGGTGTCATCAGACTTTGGGACAATGTCTGCTGTCTGGACTCTTAATGGAAATGCTGGGAATTGAACAAGTTTCCAGAGTCAGTTAAGCTGATATTTCATATGCAAAAGGAGTAAGGAAAATATTCCACTTTTTCATTTAAAATAAAGATTGTATCTTAGAATTGAAAGCAACCAAAAGGGTCATCTAGTTCAAACTCTCCTTAATAAGAAACTTCCCTTCTTGGGCATTCTTCTCTCATTCTCTTTAAATCCTTTGTTATTGAGCTCATATAATATTATCCAGAAATTAATTTAAGAAGTGGTTTCCTTTAATTTTATTCCTTCTGATAGCTAAACACATTTTTAATTAAAGCTTTTTTATTTTCAATACACATGCATGGATAATTTTTTAACATTGACCCTTGCAAAACCTTATGTTCCAAATTTCCCCCTTTCCCTCTCACCTCCTCCCCTAGATGACAAGTAATCAAATATATGTTAAAATCCCTGAAGTCAGGAGGACCTGAGTTCAAATCTGGTCTCAGACACTTAACATTCCCTAGCTGTGTGACCCTGGGCAAGTCACTTAACCTCAATTGCCTCAGCAAAAAGCAAATATATATATATATATGTTAAAATATGTGTTAAATCCAACATATGCATACATATTTATACAATTATCTTGTTGCACAAGAAAAATCAGTTCAAAATGGAAAAAAGTGAGAAAGAAAGCAAAATGTCAGCAAACAACAACAGAAAGAGTGAAAATGCTATATTGTGATCTACCCTCAGTTTTCATAGTCCTCTCTCTAGGTGTAGATGGCACTCTTCATCACAAAATCATTGGAACTGGCTTGAATCATCTCATTGTTGAAAAGAGCCATGTCCATCACAATTGATTATTAGATAATCTTGTTGTTGCCATATACAATGATCTCCTGGTTCTGCTCATTTCACTTAGCATTAGTTCATATACATATCTCCAGGCCTCCCTGAAATCATCCTGCTGATTGTTTCTCACAGAACAATAATATTCCATAACATTTATATACCATAACTTATTCAGTCATTCTCCAACTGATGGGCATCCATCCAGTTTCCAGTTTCTTGCCATTTTGTAGTGGCAAAAGGGCTGCCACAAACATTTTTGCACATGTGGGTCCCTTTCTCTCCTTTATGATCTCTTTTGGATCCCAGAAAAAATACTGCTGGATCAAAGAATGTGCACATTTTCATAGCCCTTTGGGAATAGTTTCAAAATGCTCTCCAGAATGGTTGAATTTGTTCACAATTCCACCAACAATTTATTAATTCCCCAATTTTCCTCCATCCTCTCCAATATTCATTATTATCTTTTCCTATCATGTTAGCCAGTCTACTAGGTATATAGTGGTACCAGTGAATTGTCTTAATTTTCTTTTCTCTGATCAATAATGATTTAAAGTTTTCTTCATATGACTAGAAATGGTTTTAATTTCTTCAGCTGAAAATTGTCTGTTCATATCTTTTGACTATCAATTGTAGAATGGCTTGAATACTTATAAATTTTCCTATGTGTTTTAGAAATGAAGCCTTCATCAGAACTCTTGAATGTAAAAATGTTTTCCCAATTTATTATTTCTTGCCTGCATTGGTTTTGTTTGTACAAATACTTTTAGACTTAATACAATCTAAATTATCTATGTTGTGTTCAATAATGAACTCCAGTTCTTCTTTGGTCACAAATTCCTTCCTCCTCCACAGATCTGAGAAATAAACTATCCTCTGTCCTTTTAATACCCTTCTTTATGTCTAAATCATAAATCCATTCCAACATTATCTTGGTATATGGTGTTAGGTATGGGTCAATGCCAGTTTCTGCCATACTAATTTCCAATTTTCCCAGCAGTTTTTGTCAAATATTGAGTTTTTATCCCAAAAGCTGAGGCCTTTGGGTTTATCAAACACTAGATTACTATAGTCATTGACTATTTTGTCCTATGAACCTAATCTATTCCATTTATCAACTACTCTATTTCTTAGCAGTATCAAATGGTTTTAATGACCACTGCTTTATAATATAATTTTAGCTAAACACATTTAAATATTGTCTAGTTACTCAGTGATCAGATAGGCTCACTTCACTGCACTTCTTGTCCAGTGATGGGAAACTAACTCGTCTATATGTTCCTACCCACCATTGGGCAGCTCTAAAAAATTTTGTTTTAAATCAAGACAAAATTTTCCTCTGAAATTTTGTGAAATATTTCTTTGTTCTTCCTACTCTCTCCCTCTCCAGGACAACCCTCAAAAATGGATGAACTAGAGTACACATGCAGTGGATAAATTATTGGCCTGGGAGTTAGGAAGACCTAACTACAAATATAACTTCAGACACTTACTAGCAGTGTGACCCTGAACAAGTCACTTAATCTTGTTTGTCTCAGTTTCCTCATCTGTCAAATCAGCTGGAGTATGAAATAGCAAATTATTCCAGTACCTGTGCCAAGAAAACTCCAAATGGAGTCATATGACTGAAGTAATTCAGCAATAACAAAATATACATCACCTTGTATGTGGCCATGATATCCACTTATTGTTCTGTGCCTTATGTTTATAATATGTTGCCTCCTTACTTCCTCCTTTTGCAATTCCTGATTTCCTTTAAAAATCAGCTCAAACACCAAATTCTATAAGAAGCCTTTCCTGATTCCCCTAGCTATTAATGCCTTCTCTCCACACATTACCTTGTACTCGTTTGGATATATATTCTGTAAATATTTATAGGTGGGCATGTTTTTCTTTCATTAAAATGTAAGTTCCTTTATGCTCAAAGGGCTATCAAACTGTGCATACCCTTTGACCCAGCAGTGTTTCTATTGGGTTTATATCCCAAAGAGATCTTAAAGGAGGGAAAGGGACCCACATGTGCAAAAATGTTTGTGGCAGCCCTTTTTGTAGTGGCTAGAAACTGGAAACTGAATGGATGCCCATCGATTGGAGAATGGCTGAATAAATTATGGTATATGAATGTTATGGAATATTATTGTTCTAGAAAAAATGATCACCAGGATGATTTCAGAGAGGGCTGGAGAGACTTGCATGAACTGATGATAAGTGAAGTGAGGAGAACCAAGAGAATACTGTACACAGTAACAGCAAGATTATGTGATGATCAATTCTCAATGGTCTTGTGATGAAGAGAGCCATCTGCACCTAGAGAGAGAACTGTGGGGATTAAGTGTGGATCCCAACATAGTATTTTCACTTCTTTATTGTTGTTTGCTTGCATTTTGTTTTCTTTCTAATTTTTTTCCTTTTTTGGCCTGGTTTTTCTTGTACAGAATGATAACTATGAAAATATATACAGAAGAATTGCATGTGTTTGGAATATATTAGATGACTTACTCTCTAGGAGAGGGGGTGGAGAAAAGGTAGGGGAAAATTTTGGAACACAAGGTTTTGCAAGGATGAATGTTGAAAATCACCTATGCATGGTTTTGGGGGAAAAAAAGCTTTAATAAATAATAAATAAATAACCTCAGTGGTTAGCACAGGGTCTGGTACACAATACATACAAATTCTTATTGATTGATAAGAGATAATGTTCATTGCTGATTTCTTTTCTTTTACAACACACATGCATGCACACACACACACTCATTTTCTCTTTCTTAGCTTAAACATTTCCATTTCCTTTGTTTTAATATAGATTCAGGAAGATCTGGAATAACAAAGTCTTATACAATCCTGGAGAAAAGAGCTATATGATAAAATAGGCAATCTTTATTGAGAGAAGATACTAACAAAGAAATGAAAGGATTTCAGGGAGGATAATTGAAACAGGTCAAGTCTCCTGGGCCCCTGGGGTAGATCTGGGTAAGGCACTCTTTCCCAAATTGATAAAATCTGGAGGGTTTTTTCTTTTAAATAGGGTTCTTACAGAATCTAGCAGGACTAAGTATTGTGAAAAGGTATGCAAGAATCTGCACCTGTAGACTAATGCTGTAGACTCAGGTTGTTTCAGCTCTTGTCAAGGGCTTCCCCAGGACTTCTTTTAGAAGGACAGGGAAACAATTGAGATCATTATACTTGGTTGTTGTTCAGTCATTACCATCCTATCTGACTCTTTGTGATCTCATTTGGGGTTTTCTAGGCAAAGTTACTGGAGTGGTTTGCTATTTCCTTCTCTAGCTTATTGTACAGATGAGGAAACCAAGGAAAACAGGGTTAAGTGACTTGTTCGGATTTACACAGCTGGTTTCTGAGGTCATTTTGAACTCAGGAAGATGAGTTTTTGTGCTTCCAGGCCATTGCTATATCCATTGCCACTTATTAACTTTATTAGATCCTTACATGTCATTCTTTCAAGCTCTTTCTCCATCATAGATTTAGGGCTGGGATTTACAGTACCTTGGAGGTCATTTATTCTAACTCCATCCCACTTTGCAATGTGAAAACTGAGACCCAGAAAGAAGTAATTCTACAGCTGATTTCTATTTGAACCCAGACCTTCTGATTTCACATCTATTCCTCTTTCCATTGTACTACACTGCCTCACATACCTTTTTTTATTACCTTTCTTTGGATGTCAGAATGACATACACTCATTTTCTGCTTTAGACACTTACTCATTGTGTGATCCTGGACAAGTCACATAACTTGTTTTGATGCTAGTGTCTTCATTTGTTAAATGCAGGTAACTATAGTTTCGATTTTATAGGACTGTTATGAAGATTTAATGAGATTTAGATAACTAAAATATTTATGTAGATAAAGAGATAGAAAAGGATACAATTATCTATATATCTTGTATAAACTTTGCAAACTTTATAAAACTATGTGATCTCTTTTTCACCTTGTCAGTGAAACCTTTCCTAAAAAATCTGGACTACACTGGTCTCTTTTCTCTGAACCCTTGATGTCTTAAATGGTGTTGCTGTTTATACTAAATTTCTGATTGTTTTGGGGTGTGAATTTTTTCACTATGAGAAAACTGAAAGTCAGGAATCATGTCCCTTTCTGTATCCTCACCCAGAACAGGGATTGTGGATTGAGTGAATGCTCTAGGTAAGTAATAATATCATGTGCAGGCCTTGTTATAATGCTATTTATGTTGATAAGAATGTGGTAATTAAGTGCATCTGTCTTGGATCTCATCCCAGGAGGCTTCCTTGGAATCACTGAATCACAGTCTTAAGAGTTGGAAATGACTTCTGAGGTCCCTTAGTGCAAACTTTGCATTAACAGGAATTCCCAAATTGTCACAGAGAAGAATCCTTCATCCCTTAACATATGAAGGATTCTCTTACCCCACATCAGGTAATTTGTAAGGCAGAGATCCCTAAATAGAGTGTAATAACAAAATGTTGGGTTAAAAACACTTTTCTTCCACATGGCTAAAAATCCACAAATTGTCCATAATATCCCTCAATTTTGGGGGGAGTTTTATTGTTGGATGGGTTTATATTTATATTTTATACTTATATGCATAATTTTGTGAAAAGTCATTGATTATCTCAAGAATCTGTGACTTCAAAATTATGACTCGTGAAGTCAGAGATCTTTGAAGTAGTCAATGACTTTTTGTAAAATAATCATATTATTTTATAATCAAAGAGTGCCAGCACTGAAGGGAACCTTTGGGATCATCTAGTCTAAACCTAATTATATAAAAATAGAAACTGAGTTCCAGACTCTACATGTGAGCTAGCCAGTGTCATACATGTGGCTAGAGCTAGTGGTACAATGAACCCCAGTCTTGTGATTCCCAATTCAATTATCTTCCCATTGTGTTTTTGCTCAATACTCCCAATATTCGCTTAAATATTAACTAATTATGATTATGAAGTTTAATTCATTAATTTATTCATTAATTTCTTCAAAAATACTTAGTGATGCTAGAAGCTGATGGGAAAGAAAACAAAGAATGAGGGTCCCAATTCTCAGAAAGTCTATATTTCAATAGGGGAGTTAATATATAAACAAAATGTATGTAGCAGAATAGAATAAATGTCATAAAAGAGAAAAATAAAGGAAAAGGAATTTGTTCACATCTTTTTGGTTACATATTCTTTATACTCTGGCAATCATGGATTCAGTTGAATACAATTCAATTCAATAACAAATAAAAATTATTAATTAATTACTTCCTGCATTCAGCACACTGAGCAGGGCATTGGGAGAAATACAAAGTTTAGATATATCAGTAGTTTTGGCTACAGATATCTTCCAGTCTAATGCAGGACAACATTCCTAGCTGGGAATTTGCTTTTGACTTTGCTTTTTTGTTTTTAAATACATTATCAGGGGTTACTACAGTCAACAGTACGTAGGTATAGCTGAACATTTACTCCAAATACATTGAATTGCCCCTCTTAAAAGCAGGTTTGCTCAATCATTACTCCAAAAAACCCTAAGCTTCTGGATTGAGTGAATGCCTTAACATATATGTAAAAGGCAGAGATGTTTTTGGTACTCTGCAGAAGAGTTCCATGTACAGCATCTCCAGAGATTTCTTCTGAAATAGCATTTTAATCCAGGAGGTTGTTAGCTATTGGTTTACCTTCAAAAGTCCCAATTGCTCATTTTCAGGTGGTGAAAATAATTTGTCTGTATAAATAATTGTAATAAATATGCTTTAATAATTCATTTGGATCCATTTAGCATATAATTATGCCATTAAATCTTAATTAAATCTTACCCAAGATTCTAATGTAGGTTATTATTAACCCTCAAAATTTAGAATCCCCTCCCAATTAAAAACCTTTTCATGCAATAATTGTAATAATAATTGTACCAGCCTATTTACAGGTCTCTCTCATCATCCTGAACATGTCTCTCATCTTGGCATGGAAGGAAATCTTTGTGTTGGCAGAATATTAGTGAAGCATGGGGTAGTTAACACTAATTATTTTTATTTTTATTTATTTTTGTTATTTTATTATTTTTTTTGAAAATTTATTTTATTTGCATAACATATGTGTGGGTAATTCTTCAACATTAACCCTTACATAGTTTTCTGTTACAAATTTTTCCCCCCAACTCCCCACCTCTCCCCTAGATGGCAGGATATCCACTACATAGTTAACACTAATTAATTCATATTGGTCTCTTCACAATCTAATGAAACAAAAATTAAGGCGAATTTTTTTCAACAGTTTCATACTTTGCGAATGAGACACCTAATGGAGATTTTATAGAGGGCATGTCATCTCTTCAAATACCACTATTTTGTGATTTCTTGAAGCTTTCAAAGTAGGAAAGCCATGACTGTGATACAAAAAGTAATAACGGCAAAGCTTATGTAATTCAAAAAAAGGTAAAAGCTCTTGTTATAGGAGAGTTTTTCTTGTATTGATAATTCTCTCTGTAGATTCTTAGAAGTGGACTAGAATTTCCTTGAAGAGCCAAGCATTTGCATATGTATATTTTCCTCTAAAACATGACATTTGGGCAGAAATGGAAACAATGAGATAGTACAGTATAATGACTTCGAGAATTGTAAAAAATCAGGTCTTTATTATTAAGCAAAGAGAAAATTGGAGCAATAATCTAAGTAATTCAGGTAGATGCTTGACTTTCCTCTGATGACACAGATATTGTGGAAATAATTATTTAGCCAATGTCTCAAAAGAAGTATTAGGAAATTTGCTTGGATTTTCCATTTGGTTCTATCTATGAAAACCCTAGATTCAATTTGGTTATATTAAAAGAAATGGAAGCATTAGAATTGAGGAATCAGCTTACTGATTGTGATCTAATGCCATAGCTTCCTGACTCCCTGACTCTCCCTTTCCCATCAATCCACCAATCCCCTTATATTTCTTCCAGATGAGTTTTTCCTATTACAACTCTTGCTCAAAAAATCTTCAACAATGTCCTATCAGCCCTACAAAATAAACTGAAATGACATTCAAAGCTCTTTATACTGTATTACCTACTTTTTCCAGCTGTATCTTCTTTAGATGTATTCTCTCCCTGAGACAAGATGAACCACTACTTACCATTTTCTGAGGATGCTTCAGATCATGCTTATGTTCTTCCACATTCCCACCCCAAGTAGAATGTGGCTTCATACACCTCTTATTCCTTCACCTGCTGAAATCTTACTTATCCTACAAAACCCAATACAAATACCATCTCCTCCATGATTCCTTCTTGGATGCTTCAGTTAGAAATTATTTTTCTCTATTTTCTCTCTTTCTATTATTTCGGAATGGAGAAAGAATGAAAAATATAAATTCCGGCTCCCAGGACACTAAATGCTTTTATTGTCAGAGAGGTGAACATTTCTAATACGATAGCCCTAGCTATGAGGAGGTTAAGGCCCCCTGGTAAGTTCTTAGGGATTAAGGTCAACCAGGTTGACCAAGGAAGGAACAACTGGGTCCAGGTTAGAAACAGCAGGACAAAGTTTCTGTGTCCATTAGAGTGAAGCCTGGTCTGAGAATAGTTCCTTTACTTCAGTTTGCTTGAGAAGGAAGACTTGATTTTTAAAATATAATTTAAAAAAATACAATTTCACTTGGTATAGTTTTTTAATTAAAACTTTTTTATTTGCAAAACATATGTATGGGTAATTCTTCAACATTGACCCTTACAAAGCTTTCTGTTACAAATTTTTCCCCCCTAGTCCCCACCCCTCCCCTAGATAGCAGGATATCCACTACATGTTAATTATGTAAAAATACTTGACAAATCGAATATATGTAATGTATACGTATTTTTACAGTTATCTTGCTGTGCAAAAAAAAGTCGGATCTACAAGAAAAAAAAATCTGAGAAGGGAAACATAATGCAAGCAAACATCAATAGAGATCATGAAAATGTTATGTTATGGTCTACATTTCATATCCCTCTCTCTGGGTGTATATGGTTTTCTTCACTGAGCAATTGGAGCTGGTTTGAAACATTTCATTGTTGAAGAGAGCCATGCCCATCAGAATTGATCATCATATAGACTTATTGCTGTGTATAATGATCTCCTGGTTCTGCTCGTTTCACTCAGCATCAGTTCATGCAAGTCTCTCCAGGCCTCTCTGAAATCATCCTGCTGGTTGTTTCTTACAGAACAATAATATTCCATAACATTCATATACTATAATTTATTCAGCCATTCTCTAATTGATGGGCATCCATTCAGTTTCCAGTTTCTAGCCACTACAAAAAGGGCTGCATCAGTGTCCCAGCTTTCCCACATCTCCTTCAACATTTGTCATCTTTTCCTGTCATTTTAGCCAATCTGACAGATCTGTAGTGGTACCTCAGAGTTGTCTTAATTTGCATTTCTCTAATCAATAGTGGTTTGGAGCACCTTTTCATATGACAAAAATAGTTTTAATTTCATGATCTGAAAATTGTCTGTTCATATCCTTTGACCATTTATTGGATGGAGAGTGCCTTGAATTCTTATAAATATGAGACAATTCTCTGTATATTTTAGAAATGAGGACTTTATCAGAGCCTTTAAATGTAAAGATGATTTCCCAGTTTATTGCTTCCCTCCTAATCTTGTCGGCATTAGTTTTGTTTGTACAAAAACTTTTTAACTTAATATAGTCAAAATTATCTATCTGGTGTTCAATTAAGAATTCCAGTTCTCTTTTGGACACAAATTCCTTCCTTCCCACAGGTCTGAGAGGTAAACTATCCTGTTTTCCTCTAATTTGCTTATAATATCACTCTTTATGTCTAAATCATGAACCCATTTAGATCTTATCTTGGTATGTAGTGTTAGGTATGGGTCAAGCCCTAATTTCTTCCACACTAGTTTCCAATTTTCCCAGAAGTTTTTGCCAAATAGTGAGTTCTTATCCCAAAAGCTGAGGTCTTTGGGTTTATCAAACACTAGACTGCTATAGTTATTGCCTAGTTTGTCCCGTGACCCTATTCTATTCCACTGATTGACTGCTCTATTTCTTAGCCAGTACTTGGTATAGATTCCTAAGTAGAACTTAAATTCTCTTAGTATGCTAATAATTCTCTCCTTTATATTGTGATTATTTCTGTTCTGTATTAGATTGTAAGTTCCTAGAGACCTTCTTTGTATCTCCTTCAAAGCTTAGCCTAGAACCTTGCACTTAATAGGTGCTCAGTGAGTTTTTGTCAGATGAATGAAGAACAGCTCCAGGCTTTGTGATCTTTAATCAGGTCATCCAGTTACCAGTCTTCACATGCCAATCAAATCCTACCGTATGCTCCAACTATTGGTGAGCTACTGCCCCAATTTTCCTGAGCAAATTTGAGGAGCCAAACAGGTTGTGTTTCAAGCCTGTATCTAATTTGGGAAATATACCTGCTTCACTGTCACACATCATAATGAGATGACCTGGACTGGAGAAGATGTGAGAACATACCAAAGAGAAACTGGTTGTGCTCATAGAAACACCTAAGCTAGGGATTAGAGATGGTCCTATTATTAGAACCTTTTTCTGAGAGGGGAGTGGGGTGGAGAACTTGCATCATTTTTCAGCAATGTTGTTGTTAATGTCCCAAAGTAGTAAAGATATTGGGCGGGGGGAGGGGGGCAATCAGAAATAGTAATTTCACCTTTCACGTTACTTAAGCATCTATCTAAAAAATTCACAGCATGAGGCAACTTAGGGCTCACAATAGCACTGTTTAGTCAGTGTTTTAAATTTTTTGAAGCACTTTCACATCTATTATGTCATTTTCCTTGCCCCTCATGGAATATCCCCGAGTAGACAGGGAAGGTATCATTATTACCACTTGATTGCTAATGATAATAATTTTAGCTTAGATAGGTTTGTGTAGCTGTCACATATATGATCTCCTCCTATCCTCATAATAACCTTTCAAGACCATAAGATCACAGACATAAAGCTTGAAAGGACCTTGGAATCATTCTGATTTTACATATGAGGATATTAAGGCCTAGGAAATTTAAAATTATTTGTCTGATATCCCATGAAGAGTGGAATACTTTGAATCCAATGACTTTACTGCAGAGACTTTTCACTGGACCATACTTCCCGAACATAACATAATCTAATTTCTTTTTAGACAAAGCAACTAAGATTCTAAGGAACAGAGATCCTTGTCTAAGATCGCATAACTAGTAACTAGAAGAGCTATAACTAGAAACTAAGACTTTCCTTACTTCTTTCTCAAGATCATACAGTTTTTCTGAATAGATAAGGAAGACTCAATTGGAATTTTTCCTCCCTTTTATATCTCCCAGTTTACTCCTAATTACGTCCTATCTTTTTGTCCCCATGCAAATGCCAATCTTTGGGGGGAAAAACTTGCGTATGGATAGTCAAAAAAAAAAAAGAGGACTTTCTCCCCCTAATCAGAGATAATTGCTTATGTTCTCAAGTTTTCAACAGGATCCATCCTCCCCTTTGAATAGACTCAGAACAACCAAATTAACTAAATAAAACCTAAATAAATCCTCACATTTTCACAGTCTTTGAATTACACATTCTTGCCCCAACATGTTTTATCAAGATATTCTGTTTTTCTTGGGAAATAATCCTGACCTGGCCTTATTTTGCTTCCCTCCTTTAAAGATATAAACTCCTTTTCTATTTGGAGTAAGACATTGGATAAATTGATCTAACTCAGATTTTACTATTCCCAAAAGCATTTTTCTTTTCCTTTAATGATATTAAGGATTGTGATTACTCCTGAGACAGATGGCCCTCTGCTTATAGAACTTCTAATTAATAGAATGATCTAGGTATAAATCTGTAGATCTCCAGTCACAATGTTAGGCACTTTAGGGGGACAAGAGAAGAAGAAATGGAACATCATTTTAAATTCCCCATGAAGCTCACAACTTAGTTGGAATAGACAAGGCTTACATATATAAAATAACACAAGATAGCATGGTATCAAAGATATAAACTATGTTTAAGTTCTAAAGACATCAAAGAAAAAGAGAAGGCTTAGTACTGGATTCATCAAGAAATCTTCATGACCTTAGTTTCCATGCTTTTGCATTATTTTACTAATTCAATTATTTAAAAAATTGTGTAGTATAGTTAAAAATCTGTGTTAATTAAACACACATACATACACATAAACGCCCTTTCTCCAATCTAGACCACAAAATCGAAAAGTGTAGGGACTATATCTTACCATTTGTCTTTATGTACCTTTTATAGTGTTCTGTATAATAACAGGTGCTTAAACCCTAAATTGAATTAGAGAATTTACTCATCATTTACATTATTTGACTCCCTCATTTGAAAGCACACACTGAAGGAACATTATGGTGAAGAAAGATTAAATTTGTTGTCTTGTTGTTGATTAATTTGTTTGTTTTTGGCCCCAAAAGGCAGAATTAGGAGAAAAAGGTAGAAATTAAGGGGCAAATTTAAGCTATTTATCAAGAAAAAGATTCTAAAAATTAAAGCAATTCTACAACAGAAGGTGATTTCACAAGAAATAGTTTCTCATCATGTAAGATTTTCAAATAAAGGCTGGGTTTGTCCTTTTGTGTTATTGAGAGGATTTTTTTTCCAGGTTTGGTTGTACTCTGACTTGAGAGATTCTTTCTAGTACAGAATGCTAGTATTATGCTTCTGTGGTGTCCTAGAATGAAGAAGCAATTAGAGAGGCACAGCATTTCAGAGATGGAAGGTAGCTTAGCCCTATATTATAATCCATGCCTGAAAAGGAATCATCTTTACAATCTACATAACTAGTGGTCACCCAGATTCTGGCTGAAGACTTTCAGGGGAGTAGAACCAAGGATATCCTAGAATTTGTTTATTGGAACTAGCAAGGCCCAATTGATAATTTTTCAGTAAGCATTTACATTTCAGAAATAGGCACATATATCAAATTAGGAATGGATTTACTACTCTTTAAATTAATTTTTTAATTGTCTGGACTTAACAAAATGATAGAGAAAATGGTAGTACTAAAGATTAAACCTAAATATGTGATCATACATATATACATATATATATGTATATATATATATATATATCTTCCCCAGAGAATTAGTTGTTATTTACCAGCACACCAGGTCAAACCCATATCTCATAAGTTGGTAACCTCCAGTTTGAGGGAGTTATAGTTATCATGTTTTTCCTGATATCAAATCAACATTTGCCTTTCCGGGGGGGCGGAGCCAAGATGGCGGAGTGAAAAGGTGACTTTCTGCCTCTCCTCCAATCTTCTCTCAAATCAACAATAAAATAAGCCTCTGAACTGATCTTCAAGTCAACGAACTCAGAAATATTTGGGCACGGTTCTCTGGAGAACTTCATATCAGGTTAGTTGGACTCGGACAGAGAGATAAATAGACTACAACTGTGCAGGCCGGAAGTGAGGGTGGGACTCGGCTCGGCTCATCGTGGAAGAAATTCCAAACTCCAAACTCCAAATTCCAAACACCTGGAGTTTATCTGAGGCACTCGGGACACTCTGCCCTGATTGGGGACAGGTGTTCTGGCAGACTTGCCTTGTTTAAGGAGTAATTCGGACTTAGTCCTAGCCCCCACCGGCCCAGCACCTTAAATCAACTCGACGAAGTGCCCCAGGGCAAAGCGTCTTCAGCCGAGGTTTTTATTTCCCCTACCTCAAAGAGATATCCACTCTGTCTAAAAAAAAAAATGATGAAGAAGCAAAAGAGAGCTCTCACCATAGACAGCTTTTATCAAGGCAAAGAAACGACCTCAGATACAGAGGTTTCTTTAGACAAAAATCCAGAGAACATCAACCAGGACCATCACTGGTCCCCGTTTCAAAAGGCCTTTCTGGAAGATTGCATAAAGAACCTCAAAAGAGAGCTGGAGGATAAATGGGAAAATAAATTGAAATCAGTGCAAGAAGGATACAGTATCTTGCAAGAAGGATATGATGCTCTGCAAAAGAGATATGAAAAAGACACCAATTTATTAAAAAATAAAATTAGTGAAGTGGAAAAAGAGTGCAGTGAACAAATTGGCCAGTTACAAAAGGAACTTAAAAAGTTAACTGAAGAAAACAACACCTTAAAAATAAGAATTGAACAAATGCAAGTGAATGACTCACTAAGACTTGAAGAATCAGTCAAACAAAAACAAAAAAATGAAAAATTAGAAGAAAATATGAAATATCTCCTAGGAAAAACAACTGACTTAGAAAATAGATCTAGGAGAGACAATCTAAGGATTATTGGACTTCCTGAAAGCCATGATCAAAAAAAGAATCTAAACACTATCTTCCAGGAAATCCTGAAAGAAAACTGCCCTGAGATTGTAGAATCAAAGGGCAAAATCAGCATTGAAAGAATTCACCGATCACCTCCTGAAAGAGACCCCAAAATTAAAACCACAAGGAATATCGTGGCTAAATTTCAGGACTATAGCACCAAGGAACAGATTCTGCTAGCAGCTAGAAAGAAACAATTCAAATACCGAGGATCAATAATTAGAATCTGTCAGGATCTGTCAGCTTCCACACTGAAGGATCGAAGGGCCTGGAACCAGATATTCCGAAGGGCAAAGGAGCTTGGATTACAGCCAAGAATAACCTATCCAGCTAGAATGAGCATTATCCTCCAGGGAAGAAGATGGTCATTCAATGATATAGGTGAATTTCACCTATTTCTAATGAAAAGACCGGATCTGAACAAAAAATTCGACACCCAAACACAGAACTCAAGAGATGCATAAAAAGGTAAAAAGGAAAGGACTCTTGAGAACTTTATTTTTACTAGGGGGATACTCAAAGTTTGGGGGTATAATTAACTAAATATTACTTTGATAATATGAAAAAGAGAACTAGAGGGG